>CAJVQA010009911.1:0-11748 GCA_910591915.1 Cetraspora pellucida | reverse complement strand
AAGGTTCCCCACCAATTGCCGTACCTAACACCCCTGCTTGGATGTTCCACTTTAAACCCTCTGAACCTGTAACCTGTGTAATTTATATTTTTTTTATATTTATAACTTTTTAAATAAATTACAAATAAATTATTAACTTAGAATGTAAAATATAAAAAAAAACTAATACTTTAAGCTTAATATTAATAATTTAAAAATTTAAGTACTTATATAAAGTTATATAAACCTGTTTTACAAACTTTTTTAACTCTTTTATTATCTTTTTTAAAAATTATTTTTATTCAAAACATAATATTTAATCTTATATATCA
This sequence comes from Cetraspora pellucida, assembly GCA_910591915.1. Lineage (NCBI taxonomy): Eukaryota > Fungi > Glomeromycota > Glomeromycetes > Diversisporales > Gigasporaceae > Cetraspora > Cetraspora pellucida. The sequence continues at coordinate 11,437 of CAJVQA010009911.1, read as the reverse complement.
AAACCAACTTATAGACCTTTACAAAAAATGATTATTATTATTTTTTAATATTAAAGTAATCTTTTTGATCTTTTAACTTTTATTAATAATTTTTTTGATAATTTACTTTTATGAATTACAATAGAAAAAGTATACAATTAGCTATACATATAATTTTTTTATATTGCCTATTTAAGAAATCTACTTAAAGGTTCTCTATTAATTACTATATCCAATACTTTTGTTTAGGTATTTTATTTTAAATTCTTTAAACTTGCATTATTATTAACATTATTTAGTTATGTTCAGATTATTATCTTAAGCTTAGAACTATTTTATTTCCAAAATAAATCTTTTAGAGTTTTTTATACCTATTTTTACAGCTAACCTAATTTTGCTATAGCAGAACTAATACTTGTAGTTAGAACTAATTATTAAACTATTGTGCTTTTGTAGAGTTTATTTGAACTTTAATATCTATTTTACAGCATATTCATATTACTTTAGTGTACTCTTGTCTGTTCTTCAAACTTCTAATTTTGATAGCTTAGTAGAACTATAACCAATTTATTAGTATATTAGATTAGTATAATATTCTTTTTCTTCAGTTTATTCTGACATTTTAGTTAATAGTATTCTCTATTCAAAGATTTTTGCTTGTTTAGATACTTTGATATTAGTATTTGTTTCATAAAGCTAGCTTTTACAATAATACTATTAAAGATCTGTATTATTTCTCTACTCAGGTTTTTCCAAATAGACTTTTTGTTTTCTAATTTCAATAAATTTATATAGCTATAAAGACTTATCTAAAGTTTGCATTATCTAATACTAGTTTGCATTTTTTTGTATAATACTATATTTATGCAAATGTTTTATAATTTGTTAATTATGCTAGTATGATCACTATTACAAATATTTTAATTCATTAATTAGAAACAGTTACTATAATATAAGTATTATATAGGTAATTATTTAAATTTTTACTATTAATAGAATTTGAATACTTAACCTATTACTTAAAAGGTTGACAACTAATTTATTTTACTAAGTTACTACATCTTTAATTATTATTATTTTTTTTTCTTTTTGACAGCCTTGTTATTAATTTTTATTAAAATTTGTATTTACAATTTTGTATATATTTTAATCTAATTTACTGGTTTAATATCTTTTAGCTGCTTTGGTAAGTGCTTAAAAATGGTCTGCTACATTAGTTGAAGTAGTATCCAGATCTGAGAGCTGTACCAGACTAGCCTAACAGATTATATAAAAATAGTTTTACTTTACTTTCTATGTAACTTTTAATTAAACCAAGTTATGTTTTCTTTATTTTAATGTTTTTTATCTTTTTTGACTTTTTAATCTTCTTAGCAGCTCAGTTTCTTTCTACTTTAATTAAATTTTCTAATTGATTATACATTTTTTTACTAAGTAATTTCATATTTCTTTTTAATTTTCTTTGCTTTAATGACTAGTTGATGTTTATCAGTTTTTTTTATTCAATAATAGCTTCATATCTTTTTTTTCATATGTTTTTATAGAACTCATTTCAAGTTACATTAGTTATTATATCTAAAAAATCTTTTGTTTCCTTAAGTAACTTTAGTATGTTTTATATTTGTTTAATTGTCTTTTCATAAACTAGATATTTGACTATTTCTATTCTTGTTTCTTTTTTTTCTTGCTTGTTTACTCACTAAAAGATTTCTTTAAGTTGCCTTTTGCTTATGATTATTTGTGTTTCACTTAAGTATTTAGTTTATATAAGATTAATTGATAAATCTTCTATTTTTTTTCAGTTGTTTTTATAATACTTGCATAATGCCAAATGTTCTAGATTTTCTTTCTCTTCTTCATTGCAGAGTATGCAAAAAGGACTTTTGTAAAGATCTGATCTTCATTGTATTAAAGGTTTTAGTAATAGTAATTTATTATTAAGACACTTGATTAGAGTTCCTATTTGTATATTCTTTTTTTGGCTTGTACATCTGCTTTCACTTTGGTCTTTAATCTTTTTTCATAAATATATCCAATTATATACTTTTTTTTTATCATCTGGTTTTATCTTTTTAATTGCTAATGAAAAACCCTATTTAGCTCCTGTTTGTAGATCTAAAATTTTCTTAATAACTTTTATATTGAATCTTCTATAGTTTTTTCTTTCTAATAAATTAAGATGCTAGTTTCTTGAGGAGTCTTTTTTATTATTTTATCTAAACTATTTATTTTGGCCCTTTTTTCACTTAACTATCTGCTCTATTGATCTATTTATTATCACTATGGCCTTTAATCTTAATTAAATCTATTTCTAAATTTTTTAACTCTATAATGTTTTTAATGTTTTCTAATAAATTGTAATTTTTTCTTTTTAGTTATTGCTTAGTAGATTGATTTTCTTTTTCATTTTTAAAGCCTGCAATTACTGCAGTACTATTTGTACAAATCTTAACTTTTTTTTGTTTTAGTGCTATAAATATAACAAACCAAATAGCTAAGAGCTTTGGCTTTGTTGATAATGGCCAATTTTGTGTATTAAAACAATCCTTACTTAGTATTTTCTCTTCTTTTTTATCTAATTGCACCCAGTCTGATTCTATTTGGTCTACTGTTAAACCTTCTTTTTCTAATGCTCTTCTTAATAAACCATTTATATAAAAGATCAATGTTTCTTTTGATCTTTTTTTGTTCTTTGATTAAGCTTTATAAGTTCATTTTTCATTAGCTAGCTATAAGTTGTTTTTTGATGATTTTGATGTTCAAGTCATAGCATGTAACTTCAATAACTTCATTTTTATTTTGTTATACTTATTTTTCTCTTGTTTTTTGTAACAAGTTTATTATTTCTTGGTCTAATTCTAGAATTTGTTGTTTATATTTTCTAATAAAGTCTAAAATTTCTTCTTGTATTTTAGCTTTATCAATTATTTTTTACAATCTGAACTAATTTGACTTTGGTTTAACTTACAGTCTTTACATTTGGATAAAGTTACTTTTGCTATTTTTATTTGCTTTACTTCATGCCAGTGTTCTGTTAATAATACTCTTTTAGAACCTTTTTTTACAATCTTTCCAATTTCTGATTTTATACTTTCTTCTTCTACTGTTTTTATTAAAACCCATTCTTTTTTTCTTTTATTGCAAGAAAGTAATTTTGGCAGTACTTCAAGAGCAAGACTGTTTAGTTCATTCATTCACCACTCTGTTTTTAATATTCTTTTTCCTTTGTCTTCTAATATTTTCTCTTCTATTTTCATAAACCACTTGGCTTTTTACCCTTGCTTAATTTTCTTTATAATAGTTTAAGTTGTTGCTATGAAATCATTCTATTGCCTAATTTTGAAAGTAACTGATTCATATAAACTAAGTTGAATTTTCTAAGGAATTTAGCTATGTTTTTAGTAAAATCATTGCCTAGTAGATCTGAAATCTTTGCACTTTTTTCTTTTATATTAAGATCTAAAATTATAAATCTTATTGCTATTTGTATTTTTTCGGCTTTAAGCATAACATGGCATGCTAGATTCTTCTTTTATAAACTTTTGCATGCCTTAGGTGGATTATAGTACCAATTGGTTTCTAATATACCTATTAATAAAAGTCTATAGTTGATTTATATTTTGGTAAGAGCTTCTTCTGAACCTATAGTATTAACTTATGTATACAAATTTGTAATTTGTTTTATTAATAATTGATGCCAAAGAGAGTTGCAATTTCTAAGATTTCTATATAGCATAATGCTATTGCTTACTATGTTTACAATTCTGAGTTTGTGTTTTACTAATCTTAAAATTGGCTTTTGTATTGCTTCTATTACTGCTTTAGATAATTTTGTTACTTGTAGCAAGTAGGTAAGCTTAGATACTATGCATATATTATTAATATAAGCTACTTGTGCTATTGTTATTTTTTTGGTTTTAAGACTTCTTATTATTGTACATATAACTTCTTAAGCTTTCATTTTGACTAAAAATTTTTTTAGCTTATTGTTTAGCCATATTTCCAAGAATCTTGTTATTTTGTTTATATTTTCTTCTTGTATTTATTTATTGCCTAATTGTATTTTTTTATTTTTTATTTTTTCTTTTATATTTATGATTACTAGTCTTGAATTTTTTTATTTATCTGAATATTATTGATTTTAAAAAACTTTTCTCCAATTTAAATTGTCTGCTTTATCTGTTTTTTGTCTTTAACAATTCAAGTTATGTCATCAGCAAAGGCTACTACTGCTTGTCTTTATTTTATTTTTTTGCAATAGTTAAGGTTATAGTTGTATAAAATGTCTACTTTAGCTGTATATCCAAGATTTGGGTCTTTTGAATTCTTTCAAGTAATAGGTTATAGAATATTCTCTATACTAATAGTAATAACACCTTATTCTGTTCAATACCATCTTTTACTTTTATATTTCTGTAGTTTCCCAATGTATAATAATTTTAGATTGTCTGTTTTTAAATAAATTCAATATGAAATTTATAATTTTTTTAGACATTTTAAATCTTTTTATTGCCAAATCTAGTGCTTATAAAAATACTAAATCAAATATCTTTTTTATGTTTTAAAAGACCAGTCATAGTTTTTTGCTATTGTCTTTGGCATCTTTCATTAGTACATTAATAATATGTACTGGTTTTTCTGTCAAGTTTATAGAGAGCTTTGTGAAGTTAGAACCTTTGAGTATTTTTTTCTTAGTAAATACTTGTGTTAATCTGTTTGTTAGAATCTTTGTTGTGCATTTTCTTAGAGTTTCTAGCAGAATAATAGGCCTAATATTATTTAAGTTATATTGCTATTTTTTTTTTCAGTATAAGATATTGTTACAGAATTGCAGCCTTCTTGATACAATACAACCAAGTAACAAGATCACTTAGTATAGTGATTGGCTATTGCAAATATATACAGAGTGGAGGTGTAGTAGTTCACTTTACTACACAGCAACAGTTTAAGATAATAACAGTATATAGATTAATTTTTTATTAATAATACACATGATAACAACCTTGCCTGTAGGAATTACCTTAGAGAGAAAATATCACATTTTATAATTAAAAGGTTATTATGTCTAGATTGAAATATAGAAACTTAGAATTAGCAGAAAAGAAAAAAAGATATCCTTTATATATCTTTTTACCTAATGGTGATAGTAGGAGTTTGAGTAACATTTTTTGATACTGTACTTGAGGTAGTGGGAATTGTACAGAGGCAAGTAAAGTTTGTACAGAGATAGTGTTACAAAATAAATTTTAGCATACTATATTATATAGTAGTATTAGTAATTATATATATATTCATTATATATTTTATATTATATTTATTATTAGTTATTAGTTATTAGTTAGTTGATAGTTATATATATTATATAGTAGATAAATAAAAGGATCTTAATTGGCTATTAGAAATGTAGTACAGCTATATGACACTGAGTAACATCTGTGATGTTACTATTATCTTACAAACCTCAAGTACTTCTGTACAAGTTTCATGTATCTTAGCATCAAATCACTGTGTCAAGTGTTGCAGTACAAGAATCCCACATATCTCTACACAAACTTCAAGTATTCTTGCACAAATTTCAAGTGCCTTTGCACAGATCCAAATGCCTAAACACAAGCCCCAAGTGTTTCAAGCATAAATAACAAATGATATAAACAATATCCCCAATTGCCTCTGCACAGTCCTCATTATCTCAAGCATAGTATTATCTAATGTTGTTCAAACCTTTACTATCCTAACTACAATGATATCTAATATTGTTCAAACTTTTATTACTCCAAATACAGTATCAAGTAATGTTGCTCGAATCCCCACTATTTCTGCTAGGTAAAAAAATATATAAAGAGTAGCTTTTATCCTTTTCTGCCAATTCTAAGTTTCTATATTTCAACCTAGACCCTTCTACCTTTACTCTTAATTTGTAAAAGTGATATTTCCTTTCTAGAGTAATTCCTACAGGCAAGGTTGTCATTGTGTATTTATTTAATAAAAGTTAATCTATATACTATTACTATCTCAAACTGTTTGCCTGCTGCTATGTAGTAAAATAAACTACTACACCTTTACTCTGTATATATTTGCAATAGTTAATCACTATACTAGGTGACCTTGCTACTTGGTTGTATTGTATTAAGAAGGCTACAACCCTGTAATATTTTGGTGCCTTTTGGCAGAAAATATAAAAATTTATCTTAGAAAAGAAACAGAAACCTCTTTTAAAGAACCTAATCCAGAAAGTAATTCTCTCTCTAGAAAGAATTTTATTTTGATAGCAGCAATTGTGAAAAAGCATTTTGAAATTTTGAAATTATTATTTTAGATATACCTTTACTAACTCAAATTAAATTAAATTATTTTGTATTTTGCATTTGTATTTTGTATTTTGGAATTGAAGAAGTTTATGCTTTTACTTTCTATCTTTGAATTTTTAATTTTTGAAATAATTTTGATTTTGATTTTTGATTTTGATATTACTTACTGGCTGATGAATATATTTTGAAATTGTTTAAACTTTTAATTAATTACTTGAATTCTTTACTTGCTAGCACTATTATTTTAGATTTATTTTCTTGATTTTATTATTTTATTTTATTATTTTATTACTTGTTAGTACTAACCCTTCTCAAAGAAATTTATTTTATAGGAGATTTTTTCACTCAATTTCATTTAGAAAATATTCAAAAACATCAACAGATTCATAGTGAAAACCTTCCTTTTACTACAACTGTATTGCAAACTCTTGCAATTGATTTTCTTGCCCATAGTATTATCTACCTCCTGACTTTCATGAATGCTTTGCTGCATTTTGGACTTAGTATTCTGAAGACTATCAAGCTATTTCTTTTAGTAAAGTTACTCATTTCAACTTTTTAAGACTAGCTACTGCTGGATGCTTAGTTGCCTGAGTTGCAGCTAGAAATATTATTTTTAGTTGTCATTATCAGAACCAAATAACTAACCTTTGAGAAATTATACAAAGCATCTTTTAAGAATATACTTTTTATTATTCGTACTATCAATTACTGTTGACCAAAGAACTCCATTCAATATTTTTATTAATAATCTAGTAAAGTCCAACAACATATTAGAGCTTTACAAACTGCTATATTAGAATCAGCACAAGGTTCTGAAAAAGAAACTAGTGCATCTACTTCTCAACAATTATCACAAAAACTATTATTACTGTAAAAGAATTTGCTACAACTTCTACTTATCTTATTACTACTGTTGTCACCCCTACTTGAACTCCAATACCTATTGTAGACTCTAGCTCTTTAGTATTATATAGTGGTAATTAGACTAGTAGACATTATACTTATTATCAACCAAATAACCTACCAAAAATAGGAGAAGTACCTTCTCTTTTTATTTAACTAGGAGCTTTACAAGAAAGAGAAATTACTTAAAAACCCTTTTACACTCCAACTTGACCCTCTTATCTCTCTTAAATTTCAACCTTAACTACATCAAGACCAGTTAATAGATTTACTAGATTTGTAACCAAAGGATTTAATCTTCTTTCACCTCATCCTGGTATTGAATCAAGCTTAAAAGAAACTTCATCTACAACAACTAAAAATCTTATTACAACTAAGGAAGACACCTCTTTGACTTTTAACTTACCAGAAGCAACTGATTATTCTAAAACTATAACTACACAATCTATTATTGAAATACTATTTAATTATCACTGACCTATTGATCTTGAAAACTTTGTCTAAGATCTAGAAACTCATATTCAAGAGAACATAACTTTAACTATTGAAGATCTTAATCCAGTAACAGAACAAGACTCCTAAAAGAAACAAAAATTTTAGAAGAACAACCTCTATCAGAAGAAGAAGAACCAGAAAACTCAAACAAAACTATTCCTGATGAACTTGACTCTGAAAATAAAAGAGCTATGGACAATGTTGTTGCTGCAATGAATAGACTAGTTGATATTCTTAAAACTGCAGAGAAATTACTCTTGAAAATTGTATCATTTAAAGGTGATGAAACTGAAAATTCAGTTAACTGAATTAATAAATTTGAACAAGCTGCTATTGCCAACAGATGAACTGAATCAAGAAAACTTGCAATTGCCTAAGCATATATGAAAGACAATGCAGAAGATTGGCTTAAAGAACTTAAAGATAACTATTTTTAGTTATATAGTAGAGGTGATAATCCTTAATTTAAACCTAGTTTTTTGGAGCAATTCAAAACAGTTAAAAAGAAAGCTATATAGCAACAAGAATTCTTTAATCTAAAACAAGAAATTAATACTGTTAATATATATATTACTTAGTTTAAAAAGCTTAAAAGAAAGGTAGACCCTGATGAAGGCTTTTCAAATGACTTTATTGTACAGCTTTTTATTAAAGGATTGCAATCTGAATATGCAATATCTGTACAAATAACAGTTCCTGTTAACTTAGCTGCTGCTATTGAAGAAGCAAAATATTGGGAACTAGAAAAAGTAATAGCTACTTTAGAAAAAGATAATATTAATAACATTACCAAACAACTAGCCCAACTATCTATCAACTCAGTCATAACCCAAACTTATTTTCTCTTTAGTTGCAAAGATGATTATTGCTGTTCATCTTGAATTCTATTTCTGTTTGATGGAATATAAACAGACTTTGCATCCTTACTTTTTAGACATTGCAGAAGAAGTACTTTTGATATATTTCTAGGAAGTTCTGTTAACTTTGCTATAAATTGGCTTTGGCAATTTCTTTCTTTGTAGGCTTTATTACTTTTTATTACTCTTACTAGTTTGTTATCATTTATTAGTAATAATCAAGGAATGTCTTTATCTTCATATCCATCTGTTTTGATTATTGCCAAAGCTTCATACTTTGATCTTTTAATTTTAACTATGTGGGTTTTTTTAATTTTCTTGCAAATAAACTCTAATTATGTTCTATTTATGTTCACTAATAGGTTCCAGATAGTTAAGAAGTTAGTATAGGTTTCTTCTAGTTCTTTTTTTATTAAAAGATTTTCATCTTTCTCTTTTTCTTCATTAATTTTATGTTTAGATTGCTTTTCTTTAAGGTTTGACTGCTTAACTTAGTCTTTTTTTTTATTCTTATTTCTTGTTTATTCTGAAATAAGTTTAAGCCATTCTTCTTCTTTTTTATTAATTCTCTCGATTGCTTCATCTCTACTGTATTTACAATTAAAATCAACTTTAATCTAATTATTTTCTTTTTTGAAAGCTTCTTTGATTGTTTTTATATATTTATTTTCTTTTAAAATCTATTGAACATATTTGATTTTTTCTTTTTTTGTTTTACCAAGTAGTATATATGTAAAAAAAATTGCCTTTAAAGAACTTATTTTCTGTACATGTTCTGTATCTAGAAGACCAATTATTATGTTTTATTGAGATTGAAGAAGAGGAGAAGAAGAAGAAAGAAAAGAAAGTAAGCATCTAAATAAGGTCTTCTAACTCTATTTGTTCAGTTTTTGTTGATTTTACTAGTACATTTTCATTGATCTTTTCTTTTTCTACTTTTATTTTTACTTCTGTAAAGTAGTTCATTTCTGCTTCTTGGTGTTGCTATTCTATATTAAGTTTTTTAATTTGATCTGTTATAACTTCAATATCTGTATTTAATTCTGTTTCATTATTAATTGCTTGATGTTTTTTCTTTATAAGTGTGTTATTGTTGAGATTTTCTTTTTTATTATAATTTTTTTCTACTTTTTTTATTTTTTCTTTTTCTTTTTGTATTTCTTTCTTACTTATATCTATTGTATATTTAACTAATACTGGGTTAAAATTTGTTATTCTTATTTTGTTAACCTAATTTTTAATAAACTTTTTTAGTAAAGTTATTATTACTTCTGTTTCAACTTTAAGAGTTTCAAGTATTTGATTATATAGCATTAAGTCTTTTATTGTAATATTTTTTGAATTATTAATTGTTATTCTTTTAGTTATAGTTTTGATGTTGCTTGAGTTTTTGTATATAGTTGTTCTTAGTACTTGATCTAACTTACAACTATTTAAATATCTATGAACTATATTATCTGTTCCTTGCATATGTTGAATTAAAAATTGGTCATAAGGCATTTCTATTTTGAGTTGTATATCTGTTTTTAGACTATTCTATTGATGTTTACTAATTTTAGAATCTCTTATAGTTTGTTTATTTGTTAATTTTGCTAATATGCTTATATTTTCTAAAAAGAATATATTTGTTTTGCATACTTTGTTTACTAATAATTGTTGTTATATGTTATGTGTTTATTTACTATTATTTAAAGTCTAAGTTAATTTCCAATTTTTCAAAAAATTTCATTTTAATGTGAAAGAATCTAGAAATATCTATTTCACTTTGGTTTTTTTAAATTGTTGTTCTAAGTTTATTTTTTTTTTGTTCTTGAAATTATTTTTTAGTTATTTAAAAGGTTATTCTTATTTTAGTTTTCTTTTTTTCTTATGATTTTTGATTTTGCTTTTTTATGAAAATGTGAATCAGTAGAAAGAGTATATAATTTTTATTTTTAAATCTAAACAACTTATATATTTATATAGATATTTTAATACTTAATTTATAAACATATAATATCTTTATTAACATTATTTGAATTTTTGAAAATAATATACAAATCAAATTTAATGCTTTTATAACTTATATATTAAATTCTATAAGAGTATAATTAGTAGTACTAATTTTTTTTTATTTTATTTATTAATTACTAAATTTATATTTAAAAAACTGCTATTTGCATTATAGATTTTTGCTATTTACACTATGATATGTAGATCATAATCAGAATTAGTTAGAGTTAGGATAAGTAGATTTTTATAAAGTTAGTTATCATGGTATGAATAGCAAAAATTTATAATGTGAATAGTAATTTCAAATATTTATTTTAATAATCTATTTATTATCCAAATTCTTATATATTTAATATCTTATAACTATAATTTTTAAACTAAACAAAATAATTAAGATATTATTTATATTTTAAACTTTTAGCAAAACTTAAAAATATTAATTACAGTATATTATATACAAGATTAAATTATATTTAAATAATATGTTGTACACTTGTTATAATATCTGATAAAAGTATTAATAAAGTCAAAAGACCAAAAAGATCACTTTAATATTAAAAAAAAAAAATTATTTAAATAATATTTTATATAATATTGCTAATATTTTAACCAAATATAATATTAATAAAACTAAATTAAAACTTAATCTTGATCAATTTTGTCTATTTATTTTTTTATTTAAAATCAAATATTAATTATATACAAACTATATAAATTTTACAAAAACTTACTTTTACTTAAAATATTTAAAGGGTGTGGGTCCCATAGCTTAGCGGTTAAGCTCCCATACCCTCCACAGTCAAGGTCAACGGTTCAAGTCCGACTGGAGGCAAAATTAAAAGATTTTAGCTTCTGTAACCTAATAAGGAGCCTGTAATTGAATACGAAGCCCTGTGGTTA
>CAJVQA010009910.1:0-11749 GCA_910591915.1 Cetraspora pellucida | reverse complement strand
AATATACAAAGGAGTCCCTGGGAAAACAAACAGTTGACCTTTGTAAAAACCATTCTAAACTAGAAGCCTTTCCTTTTTTTTCTAACAAATTTCTGCTTGTCATTTGTAAAAAATTCAGTACAAGTGATCATCAGGGAGAGTTGTTATTTTTTTAATATATAAAAATTATAATAGTTAATATACTAATATAATATAATTTTATATATAGAATCAGTTTACTTAAAACATAAAAATAGAATTACTTAATAAAATATTGAGTATAATAAAATTTTCTATATTTTTATTAGTAAAATTATTGAAAAGTTTAAGATACTTCTAATTTATTTAATTAATTATATCTTTATATTTTAAGTAATCTTATTTAGATATAAAATTATATTATTCTGACATATTAAATATTATATTTTTTATATATTAAGAAAATGATATCAAATTTTTGATCAAAAAATCTAAAATTTGGTATCATTTTCTTAATATTTAAAAAATATAAAATTTAATATACCATTATAATGTAATTTTATATTTAAAATCAGATTACTTAAAATATAAGAATAGAATTATTTAATAAAATATTAAGTATTATAAGATTTTCTATATTTTTATTAGTAAAATTATTAAAAATTTTAAGATTCTTTTAATTTTATTAATTAATTTTATCTTTATGTTCTAAGTAATTTAATTTTAGACATAAAATTATATTAGTAAAGTATATTGTTAGATTATATTAATTGATTTTACAAAAAAAATATTAAATTTTACTAATTTTTAAAATTTTTGATTAAAAAATCCAAAATTTGGCATCATTTTTTTAAAATTTAAAAAATATAAATTTTAATATATTAGAATAATGTATTTTTATATGTATAGTTAAATTACATAGGTCATAAAAATATAATTAATAGTAAAGTGAGAAAACTCTTTTTGCAAATCTATTGCATAAAAATTAACAAAAAAAATCGTCTATCTAAAAACACTTATAATTTTTTATTTTATTAAGACAATCTGTTCTGATGTCTTAAGTAAACATGTTTAGCATGAAGTGGTCAGGTTGTCAACCTCCAAGTAGCAGGTTCAGAGTTCAAATCTCAGTATTAACAGAAAATTTAAAAATCCTTTTTGTATTACAATTAGCTATTTTTTGCAATTGGTTAGAATAAAACACCTGTTACTTATATCGCACCAGTATGACTAGCAGGTCATATAGCATTTGTATAACAGTCACATGACATTGTTCTTTGGGACAAGGTCTGTGGTTACATGAAAGAATGCAAATTGGTACCAGGTGGTGCAAACCTACAATAAGTCCTTATAGCTATGTAAATTATAGAAATCAAAAGAAGAAGATAAAAGCCTACTTGAAAGACCTAAGTAGAGAGGTAACCTGAGCTTTTGATGGTGCTACTGTAAAGACTAGACTTATAAAACAGAGCTAGAACTTGTAAAACTGGGCAAATGTGCCAGTCTTTGAGAAGGGACTGGATAAACCAATCAGGCTACCAAAATTTCCGAGTTTTGAAAAAAAAGGTATATGCTGGCAAATATGTAAACCAGAGGTGTATAGTTTTGATCTACCTTTCTGGGCTATCTGAAATGGCAGCTTGGTGGAACTTGAATTGAATACCAAAGTAATAAGGATATGTTGTAAAGTTAGTACCAGAGTTGAAGTGAACTTTACAAGGGCATAGTAGTTTAATAGTATGTCCTGACTGCCAGTGTTAGTTTCAGCTATAGCGATATCAGGTCAGCTGTAAGAATAGGATACAAAAGATTCTGGAAGGTTTAGTACAAGTTCAAAGGTTCCAAAGAACTGCTTTAAAGAATTAGTAGCCATGGCATATTTTTATTAGCATCAGCCAGGATTATTGGTAGGCAGAAGTAGATGAATAGATATGGAAACAGAGTGGTTAAATAGAAAACCTACAAGTGGGTTTTAGATATAGCAGCTAGTGTAGAACCTTTGGATGGACTACTTAAATTAGACAATAACTAAAGTTGTATAAGTGACTAGTTGTACACTCTCTCTATAGTTGCCCCTTATGGTTGTAATGCAACTATTAGCCAAATATATTATCAATAAAATCCTGGATTACAAGTACTTACTTTAATATTTAAAAAAAAAATTAAACATGTTTAGCTTAGTGATTTATATATATTGTCATGCGGCAAATCGGCAAGTCTGTTGCTAATTCCTTCCAATTCTTGTGTAACCTATAGTGGCTAAGTCAAAATAGGCATGTTAGATTTGGCTAGTGGTTTATCCATAGGTAAGTACTCATCTCTTCTTTTTAAGTCTTTTCCTTCAACCTATTCTCTTACTAATCTTTGCTGTCTCTTGTCCTCTCTTTACTTCTTTAATCTTGGGTTACAATCGTCGAATCAGGTTAGAGTTCTTCTCTTGCATTATCAGCTTGGTCACGTGACTTGTGGCAAATGATGTAAATGCAGTTTAGTGATTTAATAAGGGGTGAACGCTAGTTAATGATGATGGGTTTAACGATAGTTTTGAGTTGGGTTACAGTTTACTTTTAATATATAGGTCCGATATTTTAAGTTTATTTAAGCAGTTGTATTTACTTAGAGGTATCGCTTGTTACTTTCCCCCTGGGCAGAAGGCCCTTTATTTATAATAAAACTCTTATTTACATTGGTCATTAATTTCTAACATAAATCTAATATCCGTTACATCCTAATTATATTTAAGAAAAGGCCGATATCTCATTTATCTTATAAGTAAAAGAAATAGCATAAGTAACAGAAGTAACGGAAGTAAGAAAAGTAACAGAAGTAACATTTCTGTTACTTTTCACGTGACCTTGAATCGGGTAAGGATCTGGTAAGGATCGTCGCTTCGATTCGGGCACCCGTGATCCCAAAAATCGGGCTCACAGTATATAGATAGTTTGTTCAATTTTTATTTTTATTTTTTTGAAGAAAAAGAAAAAGAACATTAATATTTGATTTACTTATCTTGCTTATCTATTTACAAATGTATTTTATATAATTTATATATTTGAATAAATAAACTTTGCTTAATAAGTAAATTACTGATCATGTAATTTATGCAAAGTAAGATTAATATTTGCACTTCTTCAGTAATACAGTTTATTTTTAACATAAAATATAATACTTTTTTGATAAAATTATTGATATATGCTATGACTTGACCAATTGTTTATTACTAAATAATTATAAAATTAGTTTCTAAATTCTAAATATAGAATGCTGTTAATGTTTTTGCATCTTTTACTTTTAGATCTGATGATAATTTTTTTAGAATATTGTTAACTCATCATATTATTATATCACAGATACTAAAGTTTAAGACTAGTAAAAATCAGAAACAAATACATTTTCTGATTATTTGTAATATATTATGTTTTAATAAAAAATAAAGTATTGCTAATAGTGATATTTTTGGTAATTTGTTATAACTTTTTATATATATTTTTTTAGTAGAAGGTTTATTTTTTTTGTAGACCATAAAGAATTATATTCCTTTAGGTTCTTAATATTTAAAGTAAGCTTTTGTTCTGTATATAAGCCTGATGTGATATCTATTTAAGCTAAATCAGAAGGTCAACTAACATTAATAATAACTAAACAAAAATGTTACTTTTCAAAGCAAGTTAATAATTTTTATTGTATTATTGTTTTCAAATAAACAAATTTTATTAAAAAATATAACTAAATCTATAATACTGTTTTTTTATAAAGATGATAAATTTAAGTTGTGTATATCTCTTATTATTTTGATTATTAGGAAGCATAATCTAATAAGTAAAGCATCAACTTAGTCATATACTTTACTAATTGCAAATTTATATTCTGCAATCATATTATATTTCTTTTTTAAACTGATTTGTCTATCAAAAAACAGTATTATATTATTTAAAGTGTTTGTAATAGAATTAATAATCCTTTTTTCACACTGATTAATTTATTTTTTAATATTTAAAAACATTATTTTAGAGAAATTTTCATTATTTGCTATAATGTATAAGTTGATAGCCTTCTCAAAAAAGCCTTGTACTAAAAAGTAAGCCCTAATATATATGCTATATACAGATTCTAATAACTTATTTAATTGAACTAGTTATAGTTTTTTGTTTATATTAATGAGCTTCTGATTAACAGTCTCAGATAATTATCTAGAAGTAATAGCAAAATATAAAACCATAAAGCCAATTGTTATAAAGAAAAAAATACTACTATTGTTATCTTCTTTCTTATGATTTTGTTTAGAACTTTGGTAACAGATCTATAGAGATTTTGTTCAATACTTCACCATATTCATAAAAGTTGTAATCATCTTTAGTTATTGCTTTGAAGTTTGCTTTTCATAACACAAAGTTCAGTATCAAGTGATTTCTATGATTGGCAAACAGATTCAAATTTCTCTGGCCCCAAATCTGTTAAACTCGATTAAAGATTCTTTTGGAAATCATTTAGTTATATCTGTTCTTCTTCAATCTCAATGCTTTGTTTGTCTATATATTAAATTGTTCTGATATATACTCTGCTATTAATTTTATCTGTCTTTTAAAACATTTGATTCATATATGTTTTGTTAATTAATTTAAATTAAGGATGTTATTTCTTTTTGATTATTAATATATAATACTGTAGTCATATTGTTATTCTGAATCATGACTGTATAATTCTTGATATAACTTTATCTGTTTAATACTAACATTACTGCTAATAGCTTTAGCTTGTTTATATAATTACCTTTTGTCTAATTGTCTTAAAACCTATAAATTATTTGATTGTTTAAACTGCTTCTTATACTAACATAATGCTATTGGTATTGTAACAAGTAAATGGTAAGTCTGTTATTACAATGAACAAGACTTTGTATAATAATACTAATATGGCAAAATAAGGCTTAAAGGCATGAATTTGATTTAATAAGTATAAACATTTATTTTTATTTATTGTATTTGAGTTTCTTTATTTAATAACACCTTAACTAACAACTACTATTTACTACTATTACTAAGAAACTTCAATTCTTTTTTTCACTAATTGAAGTACTCAAAAGATAAGTTTTATTTTATTAAAATTTTGCCTTTTATATACAAATCACTTGTACTAATTTTATTTATTTTTTTAGCCTATACTTCAATTTTTCTTATTATCTTCTTACAATTGTATCATAGTGGGTTGCACCTGTTTGGGTAAGTACTTAACTATGTTTGTTTTATTTTAGTTTATTTTTAATGCAATTTACTAACTCATCCCTCTACTATTTTTAGATTTTACTACTTTGAAACATTACTGTTACAGTATAATGCCTTTTCTGATTTGCCTTGTTTGGTATGTCTTAGCATGGAGCTTAATTATACATATTTTGTTATTTTGGATTTGATTATATATGTATAATCCATGGGTCCCAATCATTGTTTGTTCTATATATTGTTATGCATGAATTATTACATTTTTCTGATCTGTAATAGTATAAATAGTTATTATTACAAAATCTTATACAATACTTCATCTATTTCAACTTTTTAAATTGCTAATCCAATGTTCTAATTGTTTTTTGTTCTTTAATGATAGCTAAATTACTGCATTCCATTTCTGCTTTCTTAATGCCCACTTCTTATTTTGCAAAATAGTATTAAAAAAATAATTTACTAAATAAATTTCTTCTATTATTGCATTTTACTTCTCTAATAATGCTGCTAGTTTGCATATATGAACCTCTTTTCTAAACAATTTTGATCAATATTTTCTTAGTATGTTCTTTATCTTTTTTTAATAGAATTGTAAATGTTATATTGTTTGAGTTTATGTTAAGACCCAGAAACTCATCTTATTAAGATGAAGTCAGTTGAGGCTTTTTTTTGTTTATGATGAACCAAAGGTATTTAAACATTCTATAAACTTTTTCTGTATACTTTGCTACTTGTTTTTTAGAGTTCATTAATATTAAAATATTATTAAGATAGGCTATTAGCCTGATTTTTTGCATTCTTAGTAATTTTATTATTGGTTTTGAAACTTTGGTAAAAATTTTCAAACTTATTGTTATGCCAAAAGATAAAAATATAAATGTATATCAAATATCAAGAAAATCAAATACAAAATAAAATCTTGAATTTAGTTCTAAAAAAATATGATGAAAGGCACTTTTGATGTCTATTTTTGTTAAACAATCTCCTTTTCTTAACAATGATTTTACTAACTACATATATTCTATCTTAATATGCTATTATAATGTAAATAAATTTAATTTTCTGAGATCTATGACTGGATGTAATTCTTCTGACTATTTGAATATTAGAAACATCTTTAATATAACATACAGTATATTTAAAGATAACTTTATAATTACTTTTTGTTATAACAAACTTGTAATTTCTGTTTCAATAACATTAAGTATTGTGTTGATAGATTTTGTTTTAATAAGTCTTGAATTCTTAATAAAAGTAATTCTAATCAAGCTGGTTGATATTCTTCTTTTATTAATATTGAGAACCATAAATTACTAAATCTTTTTAACTATTTTATTGCAAAGTATAACAAACTTACTATTATTGTATCTATTATATAGTATTTTGTTAATGAGACTAAGCTTGAAATTGCATTGTTAAAAATTTTGATAATGGTTCTATGTGTTTGAGACTAGTTTTTAATAATCTTTTTTTCTAATACCCCAAGACAGATTTAGATATTCATTTCTTGTATTTTTGATGTTTTTTACTTCTTTTCTTTATTTTTGTCTTGTCAGACTAATCTGAGAAGATCACATGTTACAATTTGATTGGCTATTAATCACGTGAATGCATCTGGCTTTAGATAACCCTATATATAGTATATAGTGTACTATATATTGTAATATTACAAAAAAATTGTTATCTTAAAATTTCTAATTATAGAATAAACAAAAGTTGTTTATATAACATCAAATGGGTTAGTACTAAAAAGAAATATCAAATTTGATGAATACTAAGAATAAGTATTATTTTATTAATTGTATTGCCAAACTCTTCTTTTTCTTTTACATTTCAAATATATTACTTATTTCTTAAACTGTATTTCAAACAAATTTGACTAGAAAATTAAATTGTATTTAGTATTTTTTAAATAAAATAATAATTTATTAATAATATAAGGTATATTTTGGTTATAAAATAAATTTTTAAAACCTATATTTTATAAACTTTATTATAAAACTTTTTTAAAATATTAATAAATTTTTATGTATTAAAATTTTCAAAATTATATTTAAAAATTTTTATTATTAAAAATTTTTTAAGATTTTTTAAAATTTCATATGTTTCTAAAACTAAAAAAAAAATTTACACTTTGTACAAGTCTAAATTTTTATAAGTAAATTGTAAAAGTGTTACTAATAAAAATTATCATTCTTTATATAAACTAAAATATTATATTAAAAACTATAGGCTTAAAATTAATATTTAAAAAGTTCACTAAAAATTTGTAAATAATTTTTTTGATTAAAAATTTTTTCTAAATTTGTCTATTATTAGCTTATAAATAACATATAATTTTTTTCTTATAATATAAAATTAAATACAGCTATAATATAATTCTTATTTTCAAATATTGTTAAATAAAATTTTATTTAAATATTTTAAAATTTAAAAAATATAGATCATAAGCATATTTTTAACAATTTTTCAGCTAAATTTGTCTGAAAAAGCTTACAAATTAAAAGATAATACTAATTAACAATTACAAAAACTTATATTTATATAATAAAAAGATTTCTTACAGTATAAATAACTTTATTTAATAATTAATTAATTAATAATATGTTTTATTAAAATGTTATTTATATTATATAATATCTAAAAGAAAAAAACCTATTAAACAACAACCTTAAATGCTATTTTATAATATTACTTGTTAATATTTTAGTTTGTTAATCCACATATCTAACTTTGTTATTTTTTTGATATTAAAATAATCTCTTTGGTCTTTTAACTTTTTATTAATACTTATATCAAGTATATGTTTATATAAACATATATTTATATTAAACTATTACAAATTAGCATATAACTAACTGACTATATATGTAACTTTTCTATATTACCTATTTAAGAAGTCTATCTGAAGGTTCTTTACCAGTTGCTATACCTAATACTTCTGCTTGAATGTTCTATTTAAATCTTTTGATCTAATTCTGATATTAACTTTACTAGATTATGAAATCCAGATTCTTTTGCCTTAATTTTAGAACTATAATCCTTAGACTATTTTTATCTTTAAGATAAACCTATTAGAGCAAGCCATATTTTTTTTTACTACTAACCTGGTTTAGTGTAGGAAATCTAATATTTTTATGTTTTCAAGAGAATATACTTTTAGATTTAAAAACATTTGTTACTTTGAATATATTTTTTATAAAAAATTTTTTAAGAACATATTGCTTAATAAATATGTTTTTTATATAGTATAATACAAATGAAGTTAACAATTAGAAAATAAGTAAATTCTGAAAAATTCTGAAAAAAAATGAATAAACATAAAAAACAAACAAGTTTGAGACAAAAATTTGAATAAATTATTGATATTATTTAAAAATTTTCAAAAAATAACAACAGAGATTTTTGTTATTAAGAATATAAAATATTTTTGAGAATATTAAATTAAATAATTGTATTCTTATAAGAACATAAATTTCAAACCAGATTTTTAATACTGACCTGGTTTAATGCTATAGCTAAGACCAACACTTGTACTCAAAGTTATCTATTAAATGCTTTTATTCTTATAAAGTTTATCCAAATTCTGGTATTCATTTTTTTGATATCTTTTTTATTATCTCCTACTAACTACAACTTAAAACTAACAAACTCTTCAGACTTTCAATTTAGATGACCTGGTATAATATACTTATATATCCTTTCCTTTTGGTAATTCTGATAGTCTAATTGATCATATACTTCTATACATATTTTGTCATCTGATTTATCTGACAATTTCTATAAAGATGTTTTATAGGCTTCTATTAATTCAACAGCACTATTGAAAGTTTGTGCTATTTCTTTACTTAAAATTTTTAAATGAGTTTTTGTTTTCTCAGTTTCTTAGCTTTCTACACCCAGTAGTCTTATTATAGGTTTGCACTAAAGCCTTATGTGACATTAGTTTTTTATATTTCTTTATATATATATAATATTACACTTTGCATAAATGCTTAAAATTTTCAATATCAAGTAGAATCTGACTTAATATACTTAAAATTACAAATACCTAAAACTTGACCAATTGACAAAAGACAGTTACCATAATTTAGATATAATTTTCAAAATTTGGTATTTATAAAAATTGAACTTTAGACCTGCCACTTAAGGGTTAACAATTTATTTACTTTACTAGTTTACTATACTCATATAACTTTATTATATAAACTGATAGTATTTAAATTAATTAAGATTGCATTAAAATATAAACATTAAGCTATTTTATATGTTTTATAAAAAGAATATGCTATATCAAGTATTCTGACATTGTTTAATCAATAATTAAAAATATTTTATTTTTAACAAAAGCAATATTTATGCATAAAGATAAAGTTTGATATTAGAAAAACTGACTATATTTAGCTTTTTTCTCAAGTCTAAAGTCTAAAGCTTAACTAAGTCATATAAACTACTAATACTATATAGTAATTATTTAATAATATTGTTATAACATTCTATATGTGATGTAGTTTAAATACCAGCAGTAAAAGTTTTGAATGTAAAGGCACAAAACCATGTATAATAACTTGAATAAAGAACTTAATTTAGATAGCTTACAGAAAATAAAAATTTATACAATAATTCTTAACATTTTACTTTAAACAATTCACTATCTAGAGTATTATAACAATAAAAAATTTCTTAATAAATTGATTATAAGTGTTATCTAATGCCATCTTAAGGTTTTTAAAAAAGTTTTGATAAATATAAAAAATGTAATATAATAATTTAGTGTTTTTATAAACCTGTTTAAGTGCACTGTTTATTGTTAAATCAGCATCTGTGATAAAAATCAATAGTTCAGCTCTTGTAGCTTTTTTAGTACATTAAAGAATCTATTAATAAGAATTAACTATCTCATTAGTTATTAATACTTGTGCTACTAAGTAAGATCTAGTATTGTTGTCAATTATTAAAAACAAACTAAAAGGCATTTGGTACTGATTTGTTTTAGCTATATTATTATTTAGCACAACAGCATAATAGTTAAGCCAAAGAGCTATTTGGTTAGGTTTTATTCAGAAAAGTCAAATTAAACAATTGTTATTATCTAGTTTAAAATTAACTATCTATTCTAATTCTTCTGATTTCTTGTTAATAAGATATAAGAAATGTTAAAAAGCATCTCCTTTAAGATTCCAAGATTTAACTTTAAAATATTGAATAATATTTGTAAGATTTATATTTAAAAAAACTATATCTGAGTACTTGGCTTTTAATAGCTAATACTGTATAGTGATCAAAAGATTTCTATTTTTAGTATAAAATTCAATATTGTTTAATGCTTTCTTTTTGATTAATCTAAATTTAGTGCTAAATTTGCAAATCTCAAAATGGAGTTTATGATTATGTATATTGACAAATGTTATAACTATAATACAAGTGCTATTATTAGTATAATTTAAATTTATATACTACTCACATCTTTGGTATTTAGATCATCAATTATAATGTATATTAATATTAACATTTTTTTAGAATTATTTTTTTTTTAAATTTACATTCTAATAACTTATATTTAATTCTATCAACATGCTGTTTGCCTTTTTTTTTATAATTATAAACTTAAACTAAAGATTATAGACTTTAAAAAAGAAATTAACAAAACTTAGTTATACAATACCTTTCAGTATCTTATCACATTTCTCAAATTTACAATATTAAATATATCTGGAATATTCAACTACAACACTATATTTTTAACCTTCTTAAATGACTTAACAATCCTAACCTACTAGGCACATCTACTTGTATATAAATCCAACAACTTCAAAACAACTTCTGGTTTTATACTAATATTTTTTTACATCTCAAACCAATTATTAATGAACCCAATCACTTAACTACAAACTTTAAAATAATACAACTTATTAAACTATAGGCTGAACTTTTTCAACTAGCC
Organism: Cetraspora pellucida; assembly: GCA_910591915.1. Lineage (NCBI taxonomy): Eukaryota > Fungi > Glomeromycota > Glomeromycetes > Diversisporales > Gigasporaceae > Cetraspora > Cetraspora pellucida. Next base: position 628 of record CAJVQA010009910.1, on the reverse strand, counting down.
CAATTTATAACATTCTATATACTCTAAATAACAGAACTAATTCTTTTAAATCTTCTTTTTTCTAATTCAAAATATTTTATTTTCAAAAAACAACTTAGATATTATAAACTTCTCTTTTTAGACCAACTTATTATTCATAATAATTTATATCTACTACACTAGCAACATATTTTATTTAGACTTAACAAAATTTCCAAAAGTGTTATATCACAATAGTTTACTACTCTTGAGGACATTATTACAAGTTACTCTTATTGACACACTTTATATGATAATTATAACTTACTTTTTATAAACTATTTTTGATACTTTACTAGTTATTTTACTTCTAATACTAAAACTTGGCTACTTATTGTTCTTAATAATCAAATAATTATTAATAAGATCAGAAGGCATAATACATCTACTAAAAGGTGTGATAACTTAGTAAAGTGATTAGGTTGTCAACCCTTCAAGTGGTAGATTGGATGTTCAAATCCCATTGACAGTAAAAATTTGAATAATCATTTATATAATATTTATATTATAACTGTTACTAATAATTAGGTTAGAACAGGGTGTGGCGACCTAGTGAAGTGGTCAGGTTGTCAACCCTCCAAGTGGTAGGTTGGGTGTTCAAATCCCATCG
>CAJVQA010009909.1:0-11749 GCA_910591915.1 Cetraspora pellucida | reverse complement strand
GTAATCATAAATTTGTACTATATCAAATTAAGACTAATAAAAACCAACTGGCATTGTCACCAAAGTTCAAAAAAAAATAAAAAAATAAAAAAATAAAAAAAATTAAATTAGTAACTAAAATTAATATATATAATAGTTATATAAGAAAAAAAGAATAAACAGAAGAAAACTGCTAATAATAAATAAGAGTAAATAGCAAAATTAATATAATTTCAAATATATTGATAAAAAAAAATAATAACAAGATTAAGATAGTAATAGACTAAATAATAGAAAAGATAAAGTCTGATAGATAAAAAATTAAAAAACAAAAGTTTAAAGAACTTATAATAATAAAAAAACTAGAAATAGTTAAGTAACAGAAACTAAAAATAAATATTAATCAAAAAATTATAAAAGTTCTAAAAAAGAATATAACAAAAAACAAAAACATATCAAAAGTAACTCTTTCTGCTAATCATCAAAACACAAATGCAAAAAAAAGAAAAATGAATTTTATATAAAAACTAGTATCAAAACTATAATTAAAGACTTAAACAAAAAAAAAAAGCATCTAAAACAGACCTAGCAAATGCAACAACAAAAAAAAATAAAAAATATAGTAAGCAAAAAAAAAACAAACTTAACAAAATAAAAACTAAAAAAAAAACTTTAAGAAAATAGCATTGACTTAAAATTGCAAATTATTTTAAAGTATATAAACATAAAAAAATAGACAAACAAATATATATAAAAATAAACAGAATAGATATATAAGTATTACAAAGTGTATATAATAAAGGCAATTTGAAAATAGTCATACAAGAACAGCCAAATGTTGATGCAAATAAAATCAGAAGAGTCTATAATATTAAAGTTAGTAAAAAAAAAGAACAAAGATAATATTAAAACTTATAAATAGTAAAGAGCTAAAGTAAGAACTAATAAATAGAAACAACTACTTTAATATAAAAGATATAGTTGCAGTAGTATTATGAAAACAGACTTAATGAAGATGATAATGCTAAAAAAAATATACAAAGTAATAATTAAAGTAGATATAAAAGACTCAACTAGTGTAAAACAATAGGTAGAAGAAATAAATCATATAAGCCAACATCTAATAGTAGTAGAAAGTATGAACAGTAAAAAAAATTAAATAATATCAAAAGAAGAACTAATTATATTAGAAATATATATAGAGAAGATAAAACAAATAACAGAAGCTATAGATATAGTAATAAATGAAAAAGTACTTGAAAAAAACATAAATAAAGAAAAAAAAATAACAAAAAAGAAGAAAAAATAAGAAAGACACAGAAAACACAAGTGCAATAATAGAAATAACAACAATAGACAAATATGTAGAAGAAAAAATTAAAACATCAAAGACAAATGTAATATAACAAGATTGTTAAAATATAATAGTAGTAATTATAAATCAAAAAGAAAAAAAAAAAATAGAACTATGAAATAAAGAGGAGCAGCTTTATAAAAGTATCATTAGAACAAAGTATATAGTTATCTTTAAACAGATATTATGACAATAAAATAATATATGTAGCAAAAATATCAGCATACAATGTGCCAAATAGCTTAAAAAAAAAAATTAAAGTTTGTAAAAGATTACTAATATCTAACAAATATACTCTAAAAGTTAAAGAAGTATTTAAGAAGAATAATGCTTAGATTGTAGTTACTTTTGATTGTAAACATGACAGAGAAGAAGTGATTAACAAAATCTAAAAAAAACATAATGACTAGTTTAGAATGATTTTTAACATAAAAGAACATAAAAATGAAAATAAAAGTAAGAAAAGAAAAAAAACAAAAAAGAAAAAAAGAACAATGAGAGAGAAAAAAGATATAAAAGAAAAAAATAAAATAAAAGACAAAATAAAAAGTCAAAAAGAAAAAAGCACAGATACAAAAAACAAAGAAAACTTAGTAACACTTACTGTATAGTACTTACCAAAAAAGATTTCAGAGTAAGAGGTCAAGTACCTGGTAAGAAAAGTAGAAGATATAGACTTATACAAAATGAAAAGAAGTATATATAAAACAATAGCAATAATTAAAATAAAAAAAAAAGTTTAACAGATATTTCTATAAGTAATTATACTAAAAAATAAAAAACTAGCAAGAATAACAATAGGTAAAGAAGAAAAAAAAAGAAAAAAAGAAATTGTTTTATAGTAAGAATAAAAGAAATGCCAAAAGAAATATCTAACTAATTCTTTTAAGAAAGCTTAAGATTAGAAAAGCAATGACAATATATATAACACTAAACAAATGAAAAAAGCCAAGAAATTATGTAGTAGTATTATTTAAAAGTTAAACATATATGAATATAGCTACTAAGAAAAAAGTTTAGTACAATAAAGTTCTAATGTTTTGAGAGTTTAAAGCTCAAAAAGAGGATAAGAAAATATATAAAGGTAGCAATAAAATGCAAAAGACAAAAGGAAGAAAGGAAGATGCAAGAAGATGCAAACTTAGAAGAAAAACTAGAAAATGCAAAAGATCTGACAAATAGATACAAAAAAAAAGCAAAATCAAAAAAAATAAAAGTAAATAAAAAAGTAAAAACTATAGAAACAAAATACAAGATAGAGAAAACATAGCAATTAAAGACTAGAGTCAAGAAAGAATAAAAAAAAAAAAGGTAGTTCAAACTCAGTCACAAGAAAAAAATCTTATATGTTAAAGATATTTTAGACCTAATACTAAAAAGATTAAAAAGACTGAAGAAAAACAAAGAAGAATAGAATAGACCAACCTAACTGCTTCTAAGGATGCCACAGTTGAATTAATAAATATAGACAAAAAGATTGAAAAGTTTTTGTAAAGTAAAAGAGAGGTGTTTAAAGAAAGAAAAAAAGTAAAAACTCCTTGTTAAAAAAAAAAAAGTGCAATAGAGAGAAAAAAGAAGTTAAAAGTACAAAGATAAAATGAAAATCACTAAAAAAAAAAATAGAAGAAAGGTAAAAAAAAAATAAAGTTGGCATGTTACAATATTAATAGACTTAAGACCAAAGGTTAGAAATTAGAAAATCTGCTCAGCTGGGCAAAAGAAGAAAAAATTACAATAATAAAAATTATAAAGACAAATTTTATAAAAAGAAAAAGAAAATTTCTAACATATATGACAAATAAAAAATATGTAAAGTTTTGAACAAAGTAGCAGAAGATAAGAAGAAAGGTTCAGGCATTGAAATTATGATCAATAAATAATAAAAAAAGCACATAGATGCAGTTAAGATTATATTATATTTCAAATAATTAGAGTTAGTTGTAATTGCAGTTTATATATCATCAAATAATAAAATAGTAGAGAAAAACATTTAGCAAAAAATTATAGAATAGTTTCAAAGAAAAAAAGACAAACACAAATTATTATAATAGAGAAATTTTAATTATATAGTAACCAATATTTAGACAAACAACATCTACAAACAATAAATTAAAAAAGCTGCCAATCTTCAATTAGATAAAGAAACAAGATTTTAGAGATATATAAATTCAATAAGTTAACATACACATAGTTAAATAGAAAAGCAGCAATAAAAATTAACTATATATGAATATCAGATAGATATGCAAAAAGCAAATTAAAGAAGTAGAAGAAATTACAGAAAGTAACTATAGAATAGTAATAGCAGAGTATGAATCAAGCATATAATAGCAGAAAAAAACAAAGCAAAGGTTAAAAAAAAGAGATAGTCAAGAACAATATACTTGTAAGAAGACTAAAAAAATCATGTACAAGAGTTATAGAATTAGTTAGTAATAAAGAAGGTTTTAAAAGACATTTACAAGAAAGAATAAAATGAAAAAAAGAAAACAAAGAAGATAAACAATATATGAAATATAATAGAAGAAGCAATTATTATAGCAGCAAGTTAAGACATACTTAAGAAAAAAGTATACAACATGATAACAAACAGAAAATAATGATGAAGAAAACAGCAATAAAAAGAAAGCATTGTTAAGCTTCAGAAATAAATCAAACATGCAAAAACAAAAAAAATTCAAACAGTAATAAAAAAAGAAATAAATAAAATAAATGAATAATTAAAAATACTAGGCAAAAAAATTGGTACAAAACTATCAAAATTACAAAAATAATGGTCAAATATATAGATAGAAGATATAAAGAATTAAAAAAAGCTATTATTAGAAAAGAAAAAAAAAGACTGCGAGTGAATATAAAGAAAACAAATAGAAGAAAATATAGATAAAAGATGTAAAATGATCAGAACAGATTAAAGAAAGATAATAACTAGTCTTCTAAATAGACCTTATAAAAAAATAATACTTAACAGATTTATTAAACAAATAGAAAAAAAAACAAATTTGCTAACAAGCTCAGAATATGTTAGAATAGAAGTAACAAAATATTACAAGAAGCAATTTAGAAAAAAAAATATTAAAATAGAAGAAATGTTAGAAAGTAAAAGGAAATATATAAACTATGAGAAAACATTAAAGAGAAATAGTATACAGAAGTTAAGAAAGAAATTAATGGAAAAGAATAAAAAAAGATGTTAAGAAAAATAAAAACAAAAACAACTTCAAGTATATCAGATATAAGTTATATTTTAATAAAATAAGTAGAAAAAAAATATAAAAAGTATTTAGAGACTTTGCAAACCTATGCCTAGAAGTAAGAAAGATATTGATTAAATAGAAAATAACACAAGTTTATCCAATACCAAAAGATGTTGGATAGAAATATAGTCTAAATAACATTTAACTAATAGTACTAATAGAAACTTTTAAAAAAGTTGTAACAAAAGTAATAACAAAAAAACTTACCAAAGTGTTTATAGAAAAAGAAATACTTAAAGAACCAAATTATACAGGCCTTCTAGAAAACTTAACAGAATAGCCAGTACATATTTTTAATATAATAATAGAAGAAGCAAAAGAGAAGAATAAAAAAATATAGATATTTCTGCAAGATATAAAAAAGGCATTTGATTTAATCCTACTTAAGAGTTTGGAATTAGTACTATAAAGAGTTAAAGTATCTAAAAAAAAATAAAATATATCTTAAATTGGTTTTATGAAAAGCAACTAAAAATTATCACAGCTTATAGTCTAACAGAAAAAATAATAGCAAAAAATGACATAGATTAAGATAAAGTAATATCTCTATTAATATAGTAGTTTTTTATGATTTATTATTAGAGAGAGTACAAGAAGATGAAGGCTTAGGTTATATAATATAGCAGCAAATCAGAAGAGGCATACAATGCAGCAATACTACTAAGTATTATCAAGCAGCTATTGCATACACAGATGGCATAACATAGATTGCAAATAGTAAAAAACAGCTAATAGAAATTTTAAAAATAGCAAAAGAATTCTTTAAGATGAATTATATAAAAATAAATAGATCTAAATTAAAGTTGCTAATAATGAATACAAAAGTGAAAAAGAAAGAAAGAAAAGTGATTTTTGAGAAAAACAAAATAATAAAAAAAAAACAAAAAACAAGTTAGTTTATTCATTAAAAATATAAATAAATAACAGAATAAGTAAGTACTAGTAAAAAGAAGACCAGAAATAACTCTTTTTTGCAGATCCCTCAACCAAAAATCGGTGAGAAACAAAACATAAAAAAAATTACAAAACTCACTAAGAAGCAATACTAAAACCCTTAGTAAAAAAGAAAGAGCTACAAAAGTTACATCTAGCTAAAGAACAAAATACAAATAAGAAAAGCTTAAAGGTAGCAGAACTTGAAAAAATAAAAAAATTTTTAATGAAAACAAAAATTTTTTTTAAATTTTGGGAAATTCTAGTAACTCTGTTGTGCAAATCAATTAGGTTATATGAAAAGTGTGCAAATCAATTAGGTTATATGAAAAGTACAACAAAACAAAGAAAGTAAACAAACAAACATATATACAAAAATAGTTTATCAAAGCAAACACATAATATAGAAATAGTTACACTAAACCAACTGATGAACAAAATGACAACAATCAGTATAGGAGGAAATATATATGAAGTAAGACCCAGAAGCTTATTAGAAAAGGTGCTAAAAAGATCAATAGCATAAAGCTTGCAAAGAGTTAACAATGCAGAGCTAGTTAAGACACTAGAAACAACAGACATTATAAAAACAAGAATAGACAGATATACAGCATTATTGTTTGCAACAGATGTAGCAGACATAGCAACAGTAAGAATATTAAGTAAAGTTATCATATAGGTAGACAAAAGAAGTAAATTGATAGATTTTAGCTTTAAAATAGAGGATAGCTCACAACAGCAAAGAGAAAGAGAAGCAAAAAACATGGACCAGTCAGAAAAAACAGTTAAAACAAAAGAAAATAAAGAAAAAAAAATTAGAAGAAAAATCCAAAGTATATGAAGCAGGTAAGAAATAGATAGTAATAGGTAAAAAACAAAGATATACAGTACAAGAACAAGATATAAAAGAAGCAAAAAAAAATGAAAAGACCCTATACCAAAACTCAAGCCTAAGAAAAGTTGAAGAAAAAGAAATAAATAAAGAAGAAGAGTTAATAATACTTCAAGGAGATGTAACAGAAATGCCATTAAAGCAAAGCATTTGGGCATCAGACAACAGACTATGTAACAATAAAACACTAGTAAAAGCAAGAATTCCTGCTTATAATATTCCAGGTTGAACAAAATCAGAAAGAACAGGTATGGTAAAATGGATGCTTAATGCAAACAGACATATTACAAACATTGAAGAAGTTTTTGTAAAAGGCAATAGTTGGATCAAAGTATCATTTGATTACAAAAGAGAAAGAGAGAAAGCAATTAATCAGATAAATCAAAAAGGTGAAGATTGGTTCAAGTTGATTTTAGATGAAACACAAAACTAAGCAAAGAGTAAAAAAGAACAAGACAAAGTAATAGACAAGTATAGAATAAAGGATAAACAACAAAAAGAAAATAAAAGATCTGAAAATCCAAATCAGAAAGAGCCCAAACCAAAAGAAACACATCAAAGCAAAATAGAAAAACAAGATGAAGCTAAAACAGAAGCTGAAAGACTGCAAGTAGAAAGACTAAAAGAGGCAGAAACAACAAGATACTTAACAATCTGGAATCTACTATCAGGCATTAATGAAAAGAAACTGAAATATATGTACAAAAATATGAAAAATATGTGCATAATATGAATTAAAAGATCACAATATAAAGCATTAGCAGTTATAATAGCAGATTATTGGGAAGAAAAAAACAACATATGGGCATTACCTTTTGGTAACAATAAATTAGCAAAAGTTACAGAAGGAAATGAAAACTACATGCAATGAGAAAAACAAAGCCAGTTTATAGCAAAATTATTAGACATTCCTAAAAAAGCATAAGAGGTGCTTTTATTAAGATATCTAAGAAATAAGAGAGCAAAGACAGTATACATACTATTTAACAGAAATGGAAATCAAAAAAAGTTTGCAATAATAACTTTCACAAATACTCAAAAGACAGAGATAGTGCAAACAACACCAATCTGGTATAACAACTATTGAGTAAGTTGGGAAAACCCTAAAAGAAAAAAAATCCACAAAAGAGAAAAGTCAAGAGACAGAAAACAAGAAAGATCAAAGTTAAGCAAGGAGAGACAGTTGAACTACAGAAGACAAGAAACATCAAGATTCCAAGACACAAAACATGAAACAGCAATTAAAAGATATGGAGAAATGAAAAGTAACTTTCAGTTACAAAACATAGAAAAATGATTAGGAGATAAAAACACAAATATAAAAGAAGAAATAGCAATAGTAATGAAAAAGAAGGTCAAAATAAATATACAAAATTAAAAAAGAATATTATCAGTAAAAGATGTTTTGTGCCAAATATTGGAAAGACTAGATAGAATAGAAGAAATGCAGCTAAAGATGAGTAAAGATCCAGCTAATCACTCCTAAGGGCATCTTAGTTTAGGAATACAGATGAGAAGATTGAAGCTTTTCTACAAAATGAAAAGAAAGTATTTGAAGGAAGAGAAAGAGAAGCATTTTCTTATCTAAAAAAAAGAAAAAGAAAGATAATCAAAAAAACTGAAAATACAGAAGCAAAACAAGAACAATTGAAAAAAAATAAAAAGAAAGAAGAAAAGAAGTCAAATTAGCATGTCATAATATTAATAGCTTGAAAACCAAAGGTTGGAAACTTGAAAACCTGTTAGATTGGGCAGAAGAAAAAGAAATTACAATAATAGAAATCACAAAAACAAATATTACTAAAAGAGAAGAAAGGTTCTTAACATATGCAATAAACAAAAATTATATAGAATATTAAACAAATATAGCAGAAGACAAGAAAAAAGAATCAGATATAGGAATTCTAATAGAAAAACAATAGAAAAAACATATAGGTGCCATTAAAAGAATAAGTGAATATATGATAGAGGTCACACTATACTTCAAGCAATTGGAGTTAGTGGTGATAGAAATTTATATACCATCAAGTAACAAGATGATAGGAAAGAATATTTAGCAAAAGATTGTAGAAATAGTTACTAAACAGAAAAGACAAACACAATTCATGATTATGAGTGACTTTAATCATATAGTAAACAATATAATAGATAGACAATATTCACAATTAGTAAATTTTAAAAGACTACCAATCTTCAATTAGATGAGAAAACAAAACTTCATAAACACATATAGAAATATGCATCTGATAAGCCAAAAGTACACATGATCAAACAAGAAAGCTGCAACAAAAATTAACTATATATAGGTATCAGAAGAACTGGTCTTGGGTTTGCAAAAGGCAAACATTAAGGAAACAGAAGAAATTACAGAAAGTGATCATAAAATAATAATTGCAAAAATATGGATTAAACATATAACAGAGAAAAACAGTAAAGCAGAAATTAAAAAGAAAGGACAATCAAGAACATTATATTTATATGATCAGGCAAAACCAAAGGATTGGAAAAATTATGCACAAGAATTACAAAGGCAACTAGCAGTAAAAGAAAGTCTAAAAGACATTCAAACAGAAGTGCAAGATGAAAAGGAACTGTTAAATAAAATAAACAAGATATGAGATATAATAGAAGAAGCAATTATTACTGCAATAAATAAGCATATATACAAAAAAAGAATATACAATACAATGGCAAATAGAAGAACTAGTTGGAAAGTACAACAACAAGAAAAAAATATTGTAAAGCTGTAAAGATTAATTAAATATGTAAAGATAAGAAAGAACTAAGAAGTAACAAAAAAGAAAAGAATCAAGACAAATGAACAATTAAAAATACTAGGCAACAAAACAGAAGCAAAAATGCCAAAGCTACAAAGGCATTAGTCACATACCTAAATAGAAAACATGAAAAGTTGGCAGAAAATCTTACAGGAAAGAAAGAAAAAGAACTGAAAACAAATGCAAAGAAGGCAAATAGAAGAAAATATAGATAAAAGATGTAAAATGATCAAAACAGATCAAGAAAAAATGCTTGCTAGTTTTCTAAATAAGCTGTATAAAAAGATAATGCTTGATAGGCTTATTAAGCAAGTGAAAAAAGAAACATATCTAATAACAAAGCCAGAAGAAGTTAAGACAAATGTAGCAAAACATTATAAGTTGCAGTTTAGGAAAAGAAACACCAAACTAGAAACAATAACAGAAAAGTAAAAAGAGATATATAAACTAAGAGAAAGCATTAGAGAGAAATGGTATGCAGAACTTAAAGAAAAAATTAAGAAAAAAGATTTGGAAGAAACACTAAGAGAGTTTAAGACAGGAACAGCCTCAAGTATCTTAAATATAAGCTATATACTAATTAAAAAAGCAGAAATGAAAACACAAAAAATCTTTAGAAGCTTTGCAGACTTAAGCTTAGAAATAGGAAAAATTTCAATAAAGTGAAAAATAATACAAGTTTATCCAATACCAAAAGATATAGAATAGGAATATAAGAGGTGTGGTGGCCTAGTGAAGTGGTCAGGTTGTCAACCCTCCAAGTGATAGGTTGGGTGTTCAAATCCCATCGACAGTGAAAATTTGGATAATCACTTATGTAATATTCGTATTATGGCAACTATTACTAATGATTGGGTTAGGATAAGGTATTGACTTGACAAAAAAACTGTTGATCGATAATTGACCAAAAAAATTTTTTTTTAATCGATCAAACATCAATTATATATACTTGATCGAATATGATCGATTAAGAATATAATTTATAACCTCGAGTATATATAATCGATCAATCATTAGACCAATCATTAATTGATTATATTATATTTATCGAATCAAATAATGCGATCTTATATAATTACATCTCTCTTAGAGGTTATATCTAGTTACTCGGGTCAAACGGGTCAAGATTCAAAATAGGTAAATTTTTTAAATTGCGCAATTTATACATCAGTATTGATATAAATACCCTTTTTTTTTATTTCAGTATCTTCCCAAGAACACATTCTTGCTAACTTGATTTATTTATTCTCGATTTATTTATTTAAAATTCAAGTATACTTTATTTATTTAATGATAAGTATTTGACAATTTTTCTAAAATAATGTTTGCACTGCAATGTTCATTCTAATAGTTTATTTAAATCTTTAGGTAATTTGTCTGTTTCTCTTCTTGTTCTTAATGCAAACGCATTAGGTTGGTTCGATATATTTAAACTGTATATGTTTTATTATTATTTTTTAATGTTGTTTTAAATGTTATATTCTTCCTTGGATTTATTTAGACCCAGAAGTGTTTCACGTTCGTTTAATCACCTTTCAGTAAAATTCATAAACAGGACTGCCACTTGGTTTTTCAATTTTTTTTTTGACTAACAATTGCCTACCAGTATGTGATAATGTAAAGGACTGAAATTAATCTTCATTATTATCATTACTATCCGTATTGTCAGATTCGAACCCATCCAAATCAACACCACCAGGCTCATCCAAATCAGAATTCTCAGGCTCATTCAAATCAACATCCTCAGGCTCATACAAATAATTATCCTCAGACTCTAACACCATATTATCTAAATATCTGACATCATCATTCTATCGAATAAAAATAATAGTTAATTACTTGTTCGCAATAAACATGATAAATCATAATAATAACTATGTAATAGTACTTATGATATACAATTTGGTTTTGTGTAGTTATTAAGATATAATTTGGCTTTTTGCAGACCAACTAGTAAGCATTTATAAGTGAAATTTGGACGTTAGAAACTTTGAAGTGATTTAGACAATTCTATATATATACGTACGGTGCAAGAAATCTAAACTATCCATTATTCTTTCCCACTCTAGTTTCATAATTACCAACTGATTCTATATATATACGTGCAAGCAAGAAATTAAACCGTTATTCTTATACTAATTCCATAGAATAATAAAATAATCTTGGGATGCTTACCAATTTATTCTATATATGCAGGGAAATCAAATCTGTTACGCCAATTCCATAGGAGCAATAGTAATAATCTTGAAATGTTTGCTGATTCGTCCTATATATGTACGACATTAAACTGTCATTATTTCCTACACTATTACCAATCAAAAATTTAAAAATCCCATAAAATGATAGCTTAGCCGATTTTAGATAATGCACTAATGTTTTATACTTATCTAATTCAGCCCTATAAATAACAATTTGCTTCATGAACATACGTAATGTATGTACTAAAAAATTCTAATATATCAAAAAATAAAAAATGATAGTGTAATAGAATTTATTTTTTTCCTATATTAGTATATATTTATTTTTAGTTCTATATTATATTTTATAATTTTTCTAA
>CAJVQA010009908.1:0-11750 GCA_910591915.1 Cetraspora pellucida | reverse complement strand
TCTAAAACTGTAGTAGGAATTTGTTTAGTGAATGTAGCTTCATGTTTTCCTTTGATATAGAATATTGTAGCATTGAGAAATAGTTCATTCCAGGCTTCAATTTCTTTTGAATAGGTATTATATAATGCATTGAATATATTTCTGATAAGTTTGGTTGAGTTGTGTATAAGTTGTGGCTTAGGATTTGTTTTTTGAGTTTTGTTAGGTTTATTTTCAGTTTCTAATTCTTTTTTTTTATAATCTTCTTTTTCCTTATCTTTAGTTGTGACTGGCTTCAGATAAGAACATTTGGGGTTTATGCAAGTAAGTATGTGATGGTTGGCATGTCTGAAGGTTTCATTACATCTTTTATAAAGACTAGTTGGTTTTTTGAACTCAATGGTGGTAGGTAGAAGCTTTTTAAGATGTGAAATAAAGTGTTGCCTAAATTCATATTTGAGATAGTTTTGGACTTTGGTTTTGTTGATGGTATTAGAGAATTGGTGACTGTATATAGGAAAAAATTTTTCAAACCATTCATTGAAGTGATTAAGTAAATTTTTTAAAGATAGTATGTTGTATTTTTCGAGGAATAAGGTTTTAGAAAGGTTGAAGTTAAGTTTAATATAAAAAGGTTATCCATTTTAATAAAGAAGAACTGATGTTGTTTATCGACTTCAGTAACCTCTGATGTTATGTTAAATCTTTTGGGTCTTAGTTTGATATCTTCTGTGAATTTAGTATAATTAATTGCTTGATAGTTATCAAAAATATATAAGTGAAGTTGGGCAAGATTAATACAAAATTGTAGTTAGTTATGGGGTTGAATAGGTGGGATGGTAGTTGGGTAGGCGAATATTTCTGGATAGTTAAGTTTAGTAAAAAGAACTGTTGTGAATGTAAAAATGAGTTTTTTGAGTGTTTCTTCAAGAATGAAATGATATTGTAGCAGCTTTATTATTTTTAGAGTTATGTTGTTGGATTAAGTCAATAAGAAATTGAGGTCTAGCACCAGCCATTTGTCTAATTAATAGATAAAAGCTTGCTTTAAGTGGATCTCATTTTCTGACTGCTTCTATAATGACTTTGCTAGAATAAAAGTTATGAAGATATTCTTTAAAAAAATTAAAGAGTTTTCAAGATATTTCTGTTTGTAATTTTGTATAGTTTTGCATTTCATTAGTAACTGGAAAGTTTACTAAGAAGTCATATGATGGGTTGAGTTTGGGTCTTGTTATATGGCTATAAGATTGAGCCAGTTGAGGTTGTTGAAGTGGTTTTTTATTAGACTGTTATTTGTGTAAGAGTGGTAGAGCCTGATGTACAGGTTGTTGTTGTTGTGTTTGTTGTGTTTGTTAAATTTGTAGTTGTTATTGTGGTTTAGATGATGTAGTAGAGCTGTCAATATCTATATCATTGTAAGTAGAAGTTGTTTCTTCAAGGTTAGATGAAATAAATACAAGTTCTGAAACAAAAGGATTGTTCAGATTTTGATCGAGTAAAGAAGTAACAAGCTGTTGAATTAAAAGTTTATGTTGTAAATATGGACCTTGTTCAGAGTTTTCAGTAGGTTGAGGTTTGGATTGATTAGCTAAGGTCATTTCTTTATAAATTTCAGCTAAGCAATTATTATGATATGCTGTATTTTGATATAAGGTAGATTCATTTTGTAATGTGTGGTTGTTGTTAGTCTCTTTACAGTTAATGAAAGTTTGGCATTTAGGACAAGTGTGTGTATGAATAGTAGCTGTAGGAGATGGTGGAACTTAAGATTTAGATTTTGCAAATGCTTGTTGGAGTTTTTTAGCTTGTTTGTTGGTTGTTGTTTCATCGGTTTTGCTAATAAGTTAATATGTTTTATTATTTTCTGCAATAAATTTGGTGTGGAATAATCCATATATGCACTTGATTGTTGCAGTTGTTGCAGAAGCAGGGAAAAAATAAGGGGTTAGGTATTTATTGTAATTAGAAAATTTATTGTAATTAAGAAAGTTGTATTATAAATTCAGAAATTATTTTCTTCCAAGACAAAAATGCCCTTTATTTATAATAAACATTTTGTTTCATTTACAGTTAATTTCTTTCATAAATGCATTGGATTTCTTATATTCTATATTCTAACTAAGTCTAATAAAACACTAATATTTAATTTAACTCATATGTAGAAGAAGTCATAGAAGTGACATAAGTAACATAAGTAACATTTTCATTATGTCTGTATAACCTTGGATTGGGCCAGAATTTCACTTCAATTCAGTTATCTGTGATTCCAAAAATTAGGCTTACAATATGTTAGATGTTGTAAGTTAGGTAAAGGTGTTATTGACATATTATACACTTGAAATTTGGAATAGATATAGGTTATTAGAGGGTCATAGTATATATGCCAAAGAAGTAGTATAATTGTTTCTCTTTGGTCTATGCCATCTTGTACATAATAGCTAGATGTAGGACCAAAGTTTGTGATAACAGAATTGTATTAGTTATTGTGTATATTAATTATAAGTTGTTGTATATTAATAGAAAATTTTAATCAAGTTAGGACATGTTGAAGAAGTAGAATGTGTACAAAGTCATATGTCTTGCTCATGTTTTAGGCCAAGAGCCATATTTTTTTGTTTTGTGTTTGTATTTCTTGTAGTATATTTGTAAGGATTTGTATAAGTTGTGTTATAAAGGAATAAGACAGAGTAACAAAGTTGTATAGATTTAAAATATGATATTTTAATATTATTTTGCTAAGTCAGTTAGTAATAATTTTTGTAAAGATTTTTCGAGTATGTTTAAGAAGTATTATAGGTCTGGTATGATTAAGTTAAACTATAGAAGTTGGTTTTTTTGATATAAGATATATTTTGCTTTGTTTTCAAGTAATAGAAATGTTTGCAATGTTTAGGCATGAGTTAAATAGAATTGTTAGGAGTTTAGTAATGTGAGAATGAATATGTTTGAGCATTTCATTAGTGATAAGTATAAGTCCAGATGCTTTACTGTTAGGTGAAGCATTTATTGTGTTGATTATTTCTTGTTGAGTTATTAGATCTGTTAATATATTATACCATGCTGGGAATATATTTGTTTTGGAGCTATATTTATTTTTTATTATTTCCAAAAAGTTGGATTATATGGATTGTGTTTGGTCCAGTTTGTAAAATAGTCTTTGATGTGTTGACAGATCTCTTGTGGTTTAGTTATTATAGAGTTAGAGAGTTTTATATTGTTTAATAGTACAGTGTTAGTTAGGGTTCTGCAAATGCCCATGCCAGGCAAATTGGCACTATGCCAGGCATTAGTGCCTCATGCTATGCCCATACCTATAGACTCAAAGTGCCAGGAATTATTATAGGCATAGGCACAAATGCCAGGCATTTTTATAATCATAGGTACAAAAATGCCAAGTACTTTATAGGCATAGACACAATATGCTAGGCAAAAAGATGCCAAAAAGTGCCAGGCACAAGTGCCAAATAGTACCAAACATATAATTAATTAATAGATACTAAATTTTTGTGCCCATACCCATGCCCATGCCAAGTTTTCATGCCTGTGCCTATGCCTATGCCAAATTTTTGTGCCTATGCTCATGCTTATGCCAAATTTTTATATTAGCATTTATGCCTATATCAAAGCTTTCATGTTTATGCCCATACCTGAATTTTTGTTAGGCATAGGCACGAGCCTGGGTTGCAGATCTCTAATTCCAATATTTCATGTATTGGACTTAAACTTTATTTTTTCTATTGGTATTCTAATATTTCTTCAATATTACTCCGGTTATGCTACTGCTGATATGTCTTTATTCGACCTATATATGCTTTTAAAGAAATACAAATCTTTAACAGAACATATTATGACTACATTAAAAAGATTCTTTTTTTCAATCAAAATCAGAAATGTTTCATTAGATAATAAAGACTTTATCTTAGAAAAAATTGAAGAAACCTTCAATAATATAGACAAAATTGCCTTAATTAAACTACTTTTAATTAAGAGCATACTATATTTAAGAGTAGTAGATATGTAGATTATTTTTCATAGAAAATCAATAGTAGGATTTTTTGTGTAATATACATGAAGATCGAATATTCAAATGTGAATCTAGGATTTTTTATGACAAATAGATACTGTTTTTTTATTACCAAGTATTCATTTGTATAAATTTATTTGCATCTTTTGTTGCATCTTCTATAACTAAAATATATAAAAACTGAGCTGTATTGACTTTTCTATTTAACAAAATAGTTTGTTTTACTAGACTATGACAAATTAGATCAGGCAATGCTAATTCAGCCAGTACTTTTATGTTTAAAATTTTTGGCTTTTCATAGTTATTAAGATTTGATAAATTTAATTGTTTACTTTGAAGCTATGCATTTTTCATACAATAAAAAACATCTATTATATCTGAAGGTATGATTATCTTATCATTATTTTCATATAATAATTTTATTACTCATAATATTTCTAAAATATCTGATTTCACATCTACTAATTTTGTATAATCTTTTATTTAGTTTAAACAGTTATCGCATGAATCACAAATTGGTAGAATCAGATCTTTTGGCTATTAGAAGTATTTGATATCTGTTGAAATCAGCATTCATAAATGGTAAGACAATAGTTATTACTTCAAACAATTAATATTCATCTTGCTTAGATAAAGTTTTCGAGCAACAGTTTTTGCATTATTTTTTTTATTGCTACAAGTTTAGATATATATGAAATTTTATTTAACAAATAATTGGATATTAATTATGATAATAATGTTATTTTGTTTTATTATTAGCAATAATAGCATAGTTGATATGAATATTCTTTTTTGTATAAAAGATTACATATTTAGTACCATGTTTTTGATTCTGCCCAGCCTGACCCAAGTTTTAAATAAGGTCAACTATTGGTAAAGATTTTAACTATTCATCTATGAAAATTATATCTGACAAAAAATATATATACTTACTTATACTCATTGGAAAGTTATAATGTATTATCAGATAAACATTAGGCATATCTATATCCAATCTGAAGGCTGATGTTGCAATCATGATACATATTTGTTTGTTATTCTACTTTTTCATTATATCTCTTTTTTCATTTTCTGGCAATTGTTTATAATAAATGTTTAATGTTTTTCTTTCTATTTTGAGACTCAGTGCTTCAAATATTTCTGTACAATCTTTAACTTATATACAGTAAATTATGTCATAGCTAATTTCTTTTATATTATTTACTAAATCTATTACTTAATCAACTCAGACTGAATTTGCATCCTTTTGATCTAATACTGAAAAACATAACTCTTGTCATAAGGGATTATCACCTCTCACAAGTGTAAAATTATTGACATTAATGTTCAAATTTTTCTGCAATTTTGTTATGTCCTCCCAGGATAAAGTAGCAGTTAAAGCCATTATTTGAGAGTTTGGATACCACTCCTTCAATTAATCTAAATTTTCTCATTCTTCTCTAAATATTTATTACTTATTAGTTTTTATTTAAACAACTTTTTACCATACTTGTATTTATTATCTAAAATAATGAAAGCTTAAAATGCAATAAGCTTTGTTAATTACAAATTGTAACTTTTTTTTATTATACAAACAATGATATAGACTTCTGAGTAATTTATTAAGTAGCAATTTCTCAGAGATGATGTAAAGCAAATAGGTAAAACCAAAGGCTATTTCATTAAAAACTTTTTTTATATTCAATTGTCTCTTGGAATAATGCAAACAGACCTTCATAGAGGATTCCTAGTTAAATAAAACTGTTCTAAAAGTAAAGTATATTTGATAATATTAGTATTTAATTTATTTGTTTTTTAAATTAGAATTTTTTACTATATATATGTTTTTTTTTTAAATACCAACTACTTGATTTTAAATTAAATATATTAACAATAAAATAACTATTGTAAGACTGTTAAAAAGAATAGATGAGACTGCATAACAGAAACCTTTTTCATCTCTAGTCTTTATTATTATGAAAGTATTATTTTTATCTTCTATATAAAATTTTATTGCATCTATTTGTTCTAATTTAAGATTACTAAATTTAAAATTTTTTCAGAAATTGTTTTCACTTGATTCTTTAAGCTGATAGTTATATTCATATCATCTATATTCTTTTCACTCTTTAACTTTATATTTGGATTCAAAATCCTTTTTTTTTCAACCAAATTGTATATATATATAACATAATAAACACAGCTCATTATATGTTTTAGAAAAGCATAATAGCCTTAACATCATATGTATACATCAAAATCTATAATTAATGAAGCAAAGGATGGGAAAAACTTATTTTTCTGAATTCTTGCTTGTGCTTTATTTTTGTAGTAAACTAATTTCTAGCTAAAATCAAAGCCTTTTAACTCTTTGCACTTATTTTTAAATTTTTTAACTTGTAATTTATTACATTGTTGAATTTTTTCTATGTTTGATTTATTTTGTTTAGAATATTTTTATTCAATTATACTAATGTTAAGAGTGTTTTCTACTTTAAAACATTGCTCACAGTAAGCTTTTTGAAGCTTAGAAAGTATGTAAGTATATTTTTTGTTATAGTATATAACTGTCATGGCATGTTATGCAGCATATAATTTTCAATAATCAATTCTTTTATCTAGAAATACTAGTTTTACCTGATTAAAAACCTTATTTTGCATTGTTCAGTTAGTAGTAACAATGCTTTGACCTACAGATACATGTAAAGCATTGTTAAGAAATTTTTTGAATACATTGATTTAGCTTTCTGAAGAGTGACAAAGAGTGGGTTTTTGCAAAATAATTGTTGGATCATCTTTTGTCCAATACACATTTGACCAACAATTTGAATGGTCATTTTGAAGATAACTAACAAGACTATTTATCTGCATTTCATGTGTAGTCTTTTTGAAAGATGCAGAAGAATCTTTAGTCTTTCTTTAAAGTGCTACAGAATAGATACAACTACAGAATCATCACATTATATAGTCTTCAAACTGCTTAAAATTTTTATCATCTAAATAATAGTAATAATAATAAAAATAATAATAAATAAGCATAAAATTTATTATTGTTTTTTACTAAAAAATATACCTATACTTACTAATAATATTTTTTCTAATATTTTTTATTAAATGTTTTAGATTGGCCAAGATTTGAGTCATGATATGTACATGCATAAGAGTTTTATTCAAATCTAAATTACTATCAATATATACATGTAAATATAAATTATTTTCTTCTAATAGCAGACTAATTTGGTTCAACATTTCTATCAAAATCATATGCTTTATTTGTCTAAAGTTGCCCTGATGCATTGTTTTTGTAAGTTTGGTTTTATTATTTTTTGTGAATCTACTTTTTTGAACTACATGAAATATGACAATCAGTTTATGAAAATATTCTAATAAACAAATTGAAATTAATTATAGATTAATTTAATCTTTAAAAAATGAATTAACATATTAGGCAGTGTTTCTTGACATATAAATTCATTACTTGCTTGGTTTGCATTTCTTACATGAGCCTATGAACAATCAAACCTATAGCTAAAGTATCTTTATTTTGGCTCACTGCATATTCAATACATTTTTCTAAAGCTTGTATTATGCTTAATTTTGCACTAGCTATTAGAGATGAGAAGTACATTTTTTGATAGTAATTATATATTTTTTTGCTAATTTGACTTGTAATTCTGATTGCAGCTAATAAACTTTGTATGGCATTATGAGATATTTCTCTTGCAAGTCCTGTAACAGCAGTAGCCTTTGCAAATCAAATTTCTTTTTCGTTTGTATGCTTATAAATTTCATTACATTTATTGTATTCTATTATATATTTAACTTGAAATTTAGTTGATAATATATTTTACTTTTTGTTTAAAAGATTGCTATTACTACAGTTGGAACAAGGCTGCATTAATATTAATAAAAAATAATTTTTTGTAGAAACTAGTATTGTGGAACTAAGTTGATTAGATTCTATTACATTGTTTATACTTGTTTCTAACAAATTATTTTTTTTCAAATTATTATTATTTTCTTCAATATTTTGTTCCAATTTATTTTTTAATTGTTCTACATATTTTATAAAATGGGTTTTTTGCTATTGAAGATTTCTGATTCTTTTTTAAAATCTAACATTAGTGCTTGGATGCTTGTAGGAAGTAAATTTTTACTCTTTTTTCTAATATTATATTATGTTAAATTGAAATACTCAATGATCCTTTCTCATTTTTGGCTTTTAATAAAATACTTATTTGCTCTGCTTTTTTTAAAAAATTTTCTTGCAATAATAATTTACATTTTTTTGCTTTTACTAGGTCCTAGTAATTCAGAAAAAGATCTGAATAACATGTTATAACAGTTGTTCACAACAAAGAAATGTTGTCATTTTCTAAGAATCTAAGCAAATAAGGTAATAAACATTTATTATTAGAATTATATTTTGCTATTATACTTTTAAAAAGACAATAATCAGAACCAGTTTCAAATATTTGTTGCAGGTTGGTATTATTATAAATAACCTATTAAAATTTGAGATAATAATATTTATTATAATACTGAATTTAAAAATTTTTTTTAAAAGTTGAAAAAAACTAAATATTCAGTTAATAAAGGAATTTAATCATCTTTTTTAGCCTTAGCTTAATAATAGTAATATCTAGTGATTGATGCCATATTATCTTTAAGTAAAATTGCTTACAACTGATTAAGTAATATTAAGACTTCTAAATCCAAATTGATTTCTCTAACAAAATATATATCATGAGTGTTTCCTATTTGAATTCATCTTTTTGGCATTTTTTCAATACACTTTTCATACTATTTAACTATTTTAGATTTATTTTATTTTATTTTCAAAAATTTTTGTTAAAAGTTGTTTTTATAAATTAGAATTATAAATGAATAATTTTGTATAGATATAGTTTGATGTTTATTAGAGAAGGCATATAAGTTTTTATACTTTTTGCTAGTTATTTGAATTAATAATTTATTTGACAATTATAGCCTTAACAATGATTTTTAGCCAATCTAATAAGTTATTACTATCAGTCAAATCTGCAGCTGTTTTTATAACCAAAATAATTATTTAGCTGCACTTGGCTAAATAATTATTGCTGTGGCTGAAGCTGGAAATGGCCAACTTCAACTATGACAATTATTGGTTAATTTTTGAATATTCAGAATTTATGAAACAGCTGTAATTTATTTGTTTAGCTAATAAGTTTGGCCTTCATCAGTAATGTATCATTGTTTATAAAAATTACATATTATAAGTGCTGAAGTTAGTGGAACTTCACAAATTATAATTAGGCAAAATGCATTTTGATTAAAGGTCTGAATATCCATATTCAAACTATTTTTACATTAAAACAGCATTGTGCAAAGGCAAAATAATTTTGATATGATAAAAAAAATATTGAACAAAAAGAGAAGTATTGTTTATTTATCTCTTTAGCATGTTATTTCATTTAGTTATTATATCTTTTCTACCTAGAATGCAAGTACAAATAGATAAATTGATGCATTTATTGGTTAATTTCTGAAATTTTTATTACTTGCAAGATGCCATAATTAGTGATATAACCCAAACCTGATAGTTTTATTAATTGCTAAAAATAGTTTAAATTTTGTTGTAACAAAGTTCCAAATAGAAATAATATTTTTGCTATTCAAGTGATATTAACTCTGATGAAAATTTTGTCATTATATGCTAATGTTATAATTTTAAATATTAGCAAAATCCCAAATCCTAATCAAAATATGCTAAAAGTGCCAAAAGTTCAAAACAGTTTGGGTTATACCACTAGCTATAATGCATTGACTAAAAAGACTCAGATATAATACTCAGCATATATGTTTAGTATTTGTGATAAACAGTATCAAATTTAAACTTCTGCAATAATCAATAGTGATCTTGTAGTTTGTATTTGCACTAGGATATTTAAAAGAAAAGTATTTTAGTGCATTAGGATAACTATTACTGATATATAGATAATATAAAAAACTAATTTTTCTTACTTAGTTTGTATAGAAATATGAAGTTTGAATTTTCTTTTTATAAATTTACAGTAAATATAGTTTTTTTTTATCTGTTGAAATTGTCTTCTACAAATTGCAAATACAATTAATGCATCTTTTGTCTTTTCTGAAGTTAGCATTTATTAAAACATTGTTATTTTAGCAAAAAATAAATTAAAGATATTCGAATTTTTTTTTAAGTTAATAAATAATAATATACTAAAGTAATATTTATTATTATAAAATGATTAGACATTGCAACAAGCAACAATATAAAAATTGAAATTACTTGAATCACAAAAAATAGATTATATATATATCAACTATAGTGCAGCATGGTTTATAGCACTTAGAGTTGTTAGTGGGTTGGATTGAAGCTACTCCAGTTTTTCTTAGAGCTGCTCCAGTTCTCTTTAGATTTTTGGGCATATTTTTAACCTACTCCAACTTGGGTTGGGTTCACTCTGGAGTATGCCACTTCATTAATAATTCTAATAGCATTCATCTGGTTTATACTGTATGGTATATTTTATTTATTTACTTTTATGTCTGTATTTAAATATAACTAAACTTTTTTTTTTAGAAATTGATGGTTATAATTTTATTTATTATGATAACTGTAAAAAATATTATAAATATTATAATTATAATTATTATTATTATTATTATTATTATTATTATTTATTAAAAAAACTTTTATAATAAACTTATAACTAAATTATAGTTTTTAGCCTATTTTATTGAATGCTATAATGCTTTTTATAGTAAAACTTTAGTCAAGAATGAAAGAACTTAGATGTTGACTAAAAATAAGTAAAAAAGATAATATTATTATTATGTCCTAATTATCAAATAGACTGTCTATTCTTTACACCTTTTAGTTATCAAAAAAAACAAGCTTTGTACAATTATACATATTGTAATTCTATTTTAAAATATATACTTAATATAAAATTCTCTAAATGCATAATATAGCTTGGTCTTAGCTAATAAGAGATCTATGTATTTTGCTTCTATAAGTGCATATCTACTCTAAGTTCATATTTTGTTTTTTTATTATAGTTCTAAGAAAGATGCAATTAGAGAGGTTTGACTGTATAATCTATTAAAGAAACCCACTTAACCATATTCTTATTCTGTAGTTTTAAGTTAGAATGCTTTTATGCAATTATTGACATACTTATTTTCATTTGTCTACAAATAGTTTTCAAAAATATTAGATTGCATGCTACAATATATAACTAGATGAAGTAAAAGACTAAAGATTTTATAAGCATTATTATACTTGCCAGAAAATGTATAATTTTAGAATTTTGGACATAGAAATCAGAACAACTTTATGTTTAGATTTAAAGTTTTTAGCTTAGGCAGTAGGTGTATTTGTGACTATTACTGTTTGAAAATCTTCTTAGAAATTAGTTAAAATGTATATATATACGTATGTAATATTTTTAAATTTTTAAGAACAGATTCTACTGGATGTATAAAGTTGATAATCAAAACTTCTGATTGGGTATTATTATTCTAAAAATCTGATAAAATACTTTTTTGTACTACCTAGGCAAATTCAGATTAACTCAAACAAATTTTTCTATATATATAAGTACTTTTTTTTAAAATAGTATAGCTTCTAAAAATTTTACTACTATAAATAAAAGTTTGTTTTACTTATTCCTTAAACTATAGACTATTTCCAGGCAAATTTGTTTAAAAAATTAACAAAAATATATTTATGATCTATATTTTTTAATTTTTAAAATAT
>CAJVQA010009907.1:0-11751 GCA_910591915.1 Cetraspora pellucida | reverse complement strand
TAGAATAACTTTGTATACATAGTAACTTCATGTAGTTACTAACTTTAAAACTACTAATAAAGATATGAGCAAGGCCTCACCTTAATACCAAAAAAAAATATTAATATTATTATATATAGCATTGATTAGCAATAAAATAGTCTTTATTGTAATAATTTATATATATAAAATATCTATAAAAGCACTATTTTTTGACCTTTTAAAAAAGTTATATATCTTTATACATTTTATAGTTAATAAACTGAATGCAATATTTAGTATCTTCATATACTATCTATTGTTGTCTCTATTTTAAAATCCCAAATCACTCTGTATTTTGTTAAGTTTTGTATAGACTTTGTATAGAATTTGTCAAGTTATAGTCATTATACTATAGTTAAACAGCTTCTGTTATTGCTATAGTTAAAGAAAAAACTACAGATCAACAATACTAATTACTTATATGTCACATTAGTGTTACCTAAAAAATTATACTTTCTTATTTGTTATATTCCTTATTTGTCACATCTCTCATTTGGTACTTCCTAATACTAAAAATAACTCAGAAAAATGCCTACTTTAACTAATTCTTAAAAATCAGATTCTTATGATATAGACTACTATTATTCTAAATATAAAGACTGTTATGGAGTTGGATTCCAAAAATCTAAATCCCAAGCTCTAAAAGTTCTTCTACTAGCAGCTAAACCTGACTACTGTGATAACAAAAAACAATAATACTATTTTAAAGTTCTATTATAATCTGCAATTGCAACTTGCCTTTGTGGCAAATTTATACAAACTTTACTTTTCAATATTACAAAATTAGTCACTTAACTACAATTAGTCAACCTTTAAATCTAACTCAAACTCAAATTAGAAACACTATTTCTATACAAAGTTTTAGAAAAACAGAAGAACTACTAGCCTTACTAGTTCCTAAATCAACTAATCAAATACAATTCTCTTCATCTTCAATAACATATGTTATTTTTCCAAATTTTTAAACAGATCCAATCTCTATAGTTATAATTGCATACTTACAATACTACTATAATTATTTTCTATCCAAACTTAAAAATATTCAGTGTATCTTTACTAATAGTTAACAAAACCATGCTTCAAATTATACAGTAGCATGCAAGATTAAAGATTCTCTAATTTATTACACTTGCATACTATATATTCTAAATCTTAAACTTAAAATCAAACTGTCAAACCAGTAACTCCACTCAATTCTCATCAAAAAAAAGTAATCATTTCCTACAAACTTAGTATTATGTTAGCAAAAGACAATATCCAATTATACAAATCTATTTTTTCAAAAAAACCAAGCTCTCAATATTTTACCAAAGAACAAAAACAAAAATAAACTTCTAGAGATATTTTTAATAGCCTTGATTGGTTTAAAGAATTCCTAATTACTGAAGAAATAAAACATTATACTAAACTTAACAACAAACTAGCTTTACAAATACTCAAATTTATTAAACTACATCTTATTAACATATATCTTGAAAAAATTATTGAACAAGCAACTAAAAATAAACCAGTATTCAAATTTAACTATGTGTATCTAATTAAAACTTTAGCTAGTTAATAATCTAAATTTCTTACAGATTTTATCTATAAAAATAACCCTTTTATAAACCAATCTTTTACTATTCCTTTTGAACTTATTCACTCTACTCTTATCATATTACTTAAAAAATTTATTACTATATTCTTTACTTATCTCAATTATTCTAAAATTTTTACTTTATATAACTCAATTTTACCTTATACTACTTCAAATAGAATATAAGTTGTATTAAATCTAACATGCTTACATCTTATTCTTTATAACAAATATAAAACTATCAATACAAAAAAATTCTACAAAGATCTTAAATTCTATCTAATATATTTTAAACTCCATTATTATATTAGTAAGAACAGCATTAACTAACCTCTTTTTAAAATCCAAAATAATAATAAATTTAACATCAATATATTCCTCAATATTCTAATACAACAATTTCTTCACACATTTCAAATTTCATCTTTTAAAAATTATTTACACAATTCAAAACATGATTCAACATTTTTTTTAATATTTACAAACAACAATTTACTTAAATTGACAACAAAAAACATTTAATTTTATCAAATATCAAATTACTCTTAAACTTTCTGACACTTGTAAAGCCTTTCTACCTCAACAATTTATTATTACCTTTATTAATTCACTATATGAATGCTCACAACTTTGCTTTAAAACAGCACTTTATTATATTTATATATGTATTATAGAAAACTGTATTATATTACCTAATAATACTAAATACAAAGTCAAAAATCTGTTAACTAAATTCTTCAAAGATCTTTCAAATATTATCTTGCACTTACAAATTCTGACTCAAGCTTAAGTTTCAAAATCAAAGATTATATCCAATTCTAAATACTGCAATATTCAGATATAATAATGATTTTCTAGCAACCTTTCAAAAACTAACACCAATTACCTATCTTTGACAACTCACAGCCAAAACTGAATTAGATTTCTTAGAAATTAACAAACTTAACAAATCAGATTATTATAATATTACTAATAAAAGTTATTATTTTTACAGTTACTTTAATATATATTTTAAAACAACTACTATCAATAACCAAATAAATAACTTTTATCTTCACCAAGCAATTGATAAAATTACATCAAAACCAATAAATATTTATTTTTTAGCTAGAGTAATTACCTACTTCTATATATTCAAATTTTTTAATAAACTATTCATATCTTGTATCAAAAAAGTTTATAAAGAACATTTTTACTCAGAAGAAGAAAAAATACTACTTTCTAAATTTAAAATTCAATTTAAAGCTCCTAAAATTAATACTAACTTCTTTAAACCTAAACCTAACAAAACTATTGCAGAAAATACTTAAAATCACCTCTTACAATACAACTTATAGGAACTAATAAAACATTATTCAACCTTCTAATAAATTTGAATAATGATGTTATAATGTCTAACTCTAATACAAATCAAGAAACTACTGATTCTAATTAACCCAATGCAGATACTAATTCTATTTCAAATAAAAAATCTACTATTCTACTATTTACAACTTCTTATAATCCTTTTTAATAACTCTTTCTATAGAATCTCTAAGTAACTCTATAGAAGAAAACCTTTTTAAATCATTACTAACAACTTTAAACTTCTATAATTTAAACATTTGCTATAACAAATATCTGTTATACTACAACCTCTTTCTTTTAAAAAAACCTCAAATTATATAATCCTTCTATTTTCATTTTGACAACTATGCCTCATATTTAAAAAAATTTGTCATAATTTCACTAACTAAAAATAAAGAAGAAGCATACATCTACTTAACATATAATACAAAATTTCTGCCAAACTAATACTTTTTTTATTATGTAATACATATAATATATCACTTAATCCATATACAAACTTTATACCTACCCCAATACCAAACTAAAATAACAAACAATTTTAACTTACTCAATTCTACAATTAAACATACTTCTCTTACTATTAAATAGGTTCTCTAAACATTAATAGTTTATTACAAATCAACAAAAAACTGGCACTTACTAAAATGCTTAATGTTCAAGCTTTTAACATTCTAGGTCTCTCAGAAACACATCTCTTTATACAAAAAACTAAATATTTTAAGACACAAAACCCCAACTACTCCAGCTTTTGAAGTTCTTTTCAAAAATACATCAAGCTAAAGTAGAAATTCTTATTTACAAAACATCTCCAAATATATTGCATATTCTTATATAAAGGTTATATTGTTGGCCTTGACTTACATTTCAAAAAAACACTTCTATTAGAATTCTTCAAATCTATATTCCAATTCAAGAAAAGAAATAATTGCAAAATAAAATCTTTGAACATACAATATTATTAATTTAAAGCTTATTCTACAAAACTATAATTATAGATGACTTTAATAGAGTTTTTAATTCTTATATAAACAGATTTCTATCAAAAAAATCATCTATTCCAAAATATCAACTTATTAAATTTCTTTCTAGTTTTAAATTCAAAGATATTTATTATTTTTTCTTTTTTAATAATACTAACTACAATTTTTAGCATTCTAATGTACAAAATAGAATTGATCAAATCTAAACCAATTTATCAATTACAAATATTAAATACACTAATATACTTTAAAATCACTTACTAGAATTTGACCACAATCTTATCATCTTAGTAATCTTTATTATAATTAATAAACTAAAATTTTACAAATAATGAAAAAAAAAGATCTTTTTTTGAAAAAACTGTTCTAAAACTTCTCTTAAGAATTATGTTACTCAAACTACACAAAACCTTCAATGATTGTTTATTAAACTTCTCATAATCTCTAATCAAAACCAACTCAACAAGATTTGGAACCAAATTCACAAAAGTTTAATTAAAGCTACTTCTAAACATATTTTATTTAAAAAAAGTAAACACCATTAAAGATATTAAAAAAACTAATCCTTTTAAATATTCTTAACTCTATTATTACTACAAAGAAATTCTATTTTTTAAAAATTATATCAACTCATCTAATTTTAATATATTACTTCAAAACTACTTGTCTAAATATTCTAATAATACAATTCAAAACCTATTACCTACTCTTTATTATTTCAAAAATGAACTTTATCTTATTAAAACTGCTCTTAATTATCATCAAAATCAAATTACTTATAATAAAATTAAACAAAAAATTAATTACTAAAGCAAACTCTTCTCTGAAACTTCTAAAACTTTTTTACAAAAAATTTTTGAAAAATATAACAATATACACATTGACAGACTATTAACTAATAACTCACTCTTAACTAAACATGATGAAATAAAAATACAATTCACTTTTATTTTACTATCTATTTTAAATTAAAACTCTTTGAAACTATTTTACCACCTAGTGAATATTTTAACCTTTATAAATCACATTCTAAACTTGAAAGTTACTACCAAAAGCTTATTCAAGAAATCATATAACAAGAATGGCAGGAGATTATATCTAATCTTCTAAATCAAAAAGCTGCTGATCTTTTTGAAATCTGCTATAAACATATTAAATATGCAAGCTTGAAAGCACAAAACCTTTTTAAACTTTTCTTAAACAAATGTTTACAATTTCAAAAAATTCCTACAGAATAGAAATCTTCTAATATTTTTCTTATTACTAAAAAATCAAACTGGGACTATACATTTACTCAAATACAATCTACATCTATTATTGAACCTTTTAAGAAAACTTTTACAAAATTTTACATCTAGACTAGATGAAATTATTACTTTCAATAACCTTCTCTCTAATCTTAATTTTGCAACTTCTAAAAACTTCTTTATTTATATCCTAATTCAAATTTTACATAATACAAATAAACACTACAAAGCTAATAACAAAGAAGCTTTGATTTTATTTTAATATATATCTAAATTCTTTGATAAAATTAATATTACAAGACTATAAGATGTCTGTAAATGAATTGACATTCCAACTCCTAGTATAAACCTTATTACAAAATTATATATTTCTTAACTTGTTAGAATTATCACGAGTTATAGCGTTATGCCACCAGTTCAAATCAAATCTGGAATAGAGCAAGAAAAAACCTCTTATCCTTACTCTAAAAAATCTACTATAAATCTATTCTTTTCTTTATTAACCAAAAATATAAAAATCAATTTCTTAAAATATCTGTACAATTATCTCTTAACATCATTTCTAATACTTCTGCTCAATCAATTACTATTTCTTTACAGTCTATATGAATAACATTATTTGGCATTGTGAAGACCAATTCACAATGCAAAATATACTCAATAATACATCTATTCTTACAAACTTAATAATATTAAAATAAGTCTCTTCAAATTAGCTCTTCTATATATTAAACCTAAACTATTTACCTCTTTTTCAACTATTTTTATTATTAATAATCAAACTATTTTTTTTAAAAGATCTCAAGATATTATTCATATTTTATGATAGAAATAGCTTCTCAAAACCAACTCACAATACTATTCTTAACAAAATTGAAAACTTTCTTAACTTTATCAAATATAAAAAAATTACTTCCTCATAAATCTTAGCTTTGTTCAATCTTATTCTTCAACTCTCTCTAGAATATTTATTATAAATAACTTTACTTCATCAAAATACTCAAACTAAACTCTCTTATATATTTACTATCCAATCCAAAAAAATGCTAGCATTAGCAAAAAATACTAACAATATTATATTTACAAACCTATTATTCTTTAATCTACCAACTCTTAACAATATTTTACAAAAATTAAGTGCTTCTAATATTGAACATACTTTTAACTCTACACCTCTATTTAATACTATTGGTACTCTTTAAATTAAGGCTTGGCTTCTTAAAATCTAGCAATCTAAACTTACAATAGATATTCTTAATACTTATTATTACAAAACACAAAACTTTACACTTATCTTTCATATTTGCCAACTTGCAAAATACAATATTTCACTCTCAAACTTTCTACCCTCATCAGAAATCTTTACTAATTACAATACAATATATAAAATACTCTTATCAAAACTATTCAACCTAACTATCCAAAGTTTAAGAAATAACAAAATTCTGTTTCTTGAACAAATTACAATAGCAAACAACTTACATTTTCTTTTATAGAATAATATATATCTGCAAACAAACAAATCTACACAAGGCTGCCAACTAACATGATTTATACAAATCTCTTCTTTTAACTAAAATAACAATATTACTACAACCTGACCTTATTTAACTCTTTCTTTTAAAAACTTTTTGATTAACTTAATAAATCTTTTTCTTTTTACCTTAACTTATCTCTTTTCTTACAAAATCTTTTATATAATAATCAACCAAACTTTCTTTCTCAACAAACTTATTCTCAACAAACTAACTTCTACCAACTTATAATCATTTATCTAGTTTTACTATGATCACTTCTACTTTATTTCCAATAATCTCAAATCTCTAATTTATTAGTATTCCTTATAATCAACTTAGACCTACTAAAAACTTATTATAAATTGATTTTAATTAAATTCTTTTACTTATCTATATTAACAATTATACATCTTCTCAATCCTTACCCCTCTCTTATTCTTTAGTAAATCTAATTTTTCTTAAAATACAACTTATTCAACAAACAGTTAAATTGATTTCATATCAAAATCAATTAATTAAACTTTACTTTTCAATCAGAAACTCTAACTGAGACAACTTAATCTTTTACATTGATAGTTCTATTAAAGATTGTCAAACACCCAATATTAAAACAGGCATAGGCTGAATTTGCAAATCAAACACCAATATAAATTTTAGCACAAGTACAAAATTATATACTAATACTAATCACACTAAACTTAAAGTAGTTCTATCACTTCTCCTAGTTATTACTGTTACAATTCATCTTGACAACCAAGTAACAATCAAAAACTTACAACATACCTTCTCTTTAAAAAAATTATATATTAAAAACTAGAATATTATTTTCTTTATCAATTATTTCAAAACTTTTAAAAATCTTAATATACAATTTTAAAAATTAAAACATATACAAATTTATTTTATAACCAAGCTGACTCCTTAGCCAAATAAGAAACTTTTAAACTTATTCTTGAACTAATACTTCCAATTACTTCAATTTATTTCTTATAGAATAATCGTCTTATACTATTTAAAATTTACAATTTTATTAAAAATACTATCACAATTTAAGAACTTTTATTCTGGTTTACATTTAAACACTTTTAAAACATCTCGAAACTAACTAAGCTCTCAACTTTTAAATAATTAAATCTATAAAATTTGATACTTAAAAATACTTTTTCTGTATTAAAATTATTACAAACAACTTTCCTACTATAGAAAATCTTAATATACACTACTTCTATCTTTATACAACATCAACATGTTTTCAGTACACAAACCTTGAAAACACACTTCATCTTTTTCTTTATACAGACAATAATATTAGTATAAACCAAGCAATCTTTAATACAATTTAATTAACACTCACTTTACTACAAATATCTAATAGCTTAGCACTCTCTATTCTTAATATTATTATAAACTTCATAGCCAACTCTACTAATTTTAATTACTAATCAATCTTATATATTATATTTGACACTTTTTTTATAACAATCTACAATAATATCTAAGTTATTTTAAACAAACAAACAAATATCTTTTTGATCAACCTTGCCAACAATCTTTTCGCCTGGTTCTATCAAGATATATGTTTTATATGCAACATATTTCAACATCAATAGAAACTTGCTTATAATATAAATATACAAAAATTTTCTTTTCAACAATATCTATTTTTACTAGCAATTTCTTAAAAGTTATACAACTTTTTAATACTATATATTCTATTAACAAATGGTTTTTACAAGGCTTTACTCTAACTATATGTTTTATATAATATCTTGAAACTCATCTAAGGTTTACTCCAACCTATTCTAGCTAAAAAATAATTTGAAGCAATTATTTATAGCACTCATTAGGAAATAAAAGATATAATATCATATTGGATATCTTTTTTAGCAACACAAATATAGTTTAAAAATTTTTATTTTAGGAATTTTTTCTGTAACTAAATTTCTTATTGTATCTTAAAGTTTCTACTATGATATTATATAAATAAATAAATAAAAAATAAAAATAAATGTTTTGATCTAAGACCTTATATTAATAAATTTTTAGGAAATTAATTGTATATTTTGTATTATTATTTTTAGTATAAGAAAAAGTATCAAGTTTTAGTATTATTGATATAAAAAAGAAAACAAAGTTTATATCAGTTATTATTTAGTTATAAGTAGTTAATAATAGTAAATTACTATACACAAATCAAATAAAGAAATATTAGTGCTATATCAGCATTTTTTAGTTTCAATATTAGTCTAATTTTAGTTAAAATTTGGCAAAAATTAGATATCTATAGAATAAAAATTGGCATTATATAAGCATTAATAAATATTAACAATACTAATAGCTCTAAAGATAAATTGATAGTGCTATCAATCAATAGATCATTAGCATTATCAATTCATTTATAAAGCTATTAGTATTGTTAATATTTATTAATACTGATATAATACTGTTTTTTATTCTATAGATATCTAATTTTTGTCAAATTTTAACTAAAATCAAACTAATATTAGAACTAAAAAATGCTAATATGGCACTAATATTTCTTTATTCAACCTATAATATGTTTTATAGAGAAAAAAGTCTATTGTAATATGATTTGGTAATATTTATTTTATAGTTTGATATAAATATATGTTTTGTTTTTTTTAAATTTATAGATATTTTTATAAGATTAAGAAAAAATTTATATATAAATAAATAAATTTGTTAATTATAAATTTGAATATTTGAAATAAGTTGCATTATTTTAGAAATTTGTTATAAAATTTATTTATCTTAGTAAAAGTTAAAACATTAGAATTAGAAATAGTATTTTGTTATATTCTACAGATTTGTTTACTATTTTAAGCTTAGCTTGTATAACTGTAAAGAATAATATAATTTGCTTTGTTTTTTGAATTTGGCTGTTATTTATTTGATTCTTTACTATTTAAAATTTTTTTGTTTATAATTTTATTTTAAATTATTTTAGAATTAATTTCTTTTAATAAAAAAATTTAATTAATAGCAAATATGCTATATATAAAACAACAAGTATATAAAGAGAAACCTATTTTAGATACTGAAAATTTTAAAAAAATACTTAAGAAAACTAAGTATTATTAAAAAGTTTCTTTAATTAATTAGTAGCTAGTACTAATCTATAGACTAAAAATAATATACCTAATAAGAAAAATAAAAAAAATTGGTTTTTTTTTTTATTATTTTTTAACAGAATCTAATAACAAATTTATTAATGAGATCAAAATAAAGGTTGAATTTTTTACTAAATGTAATTAAAATTTCTTTATTTGCATAACTATTACAAAACAAAAAGCTTAGCATCCAGAAAGATATATAACAATAATTAAAAACTTTTTAACTAATAATGTAAATTTACAATTTTTTTTAGTTTGTTTTTTAATAATATATTAAATTATTTTTAATTAATAATGTAGATTTACAATTTTTTTAGTTTATTCCCTAGATTAAATAAACTCCCTAAAGGTGTTATACCTCAATGGTTTACTACTCTTGAGGACATTACAACAAGCCATTCTTATAAATGTACTTTATATGACCACTTTAATTTACCCCAAACAAACTACTTTTCCTATACTACTGTCTATTTCAACTCTAATACTAAATCCTAGTTACTTACTGTTCTTAATAACCAAATAATTATTAGTAAGGCCAGAAGGCATAATACCCCTACAGGCCTTACCCTTATTACTCACTGGCATTGCTCATGTCAGTTTCAATTTTTAAACCTATATCCTACTCCCCTCTCTTCCACTACATTATGTCCTGGATGCAACCTTAATTTCAATGCAATTGCCAACAAATGCACTATCTTTATTTCTACAAACCTGGCTACAAAACTACTCTGCTGTATTAACACTAACAAAACTCTTAACCTACATGCCAACTTCCTTGATATTGCATACTCTGTAACTATTCGACATCCTTTACATATTCCACTACCTCCTTCATTAATAATCAACCCATAACAATTACCTTGTATCTTTAGTCTAATTAACTCACTAATAGCTTACAGTCTATTACTAATTCCAACTATAATCTAACCACTATTTTATTTTATACTAATGGTTCTGTTATTGAGCTTGATACCTTGCAATGCTCTATGGGTATAGGTTGGGTTCAAGTTGATAACTCTGCAACTATTTACACATTTAGACACAAGTTAAACTCTGGCTATGCTTCTTTAAAGCTAAAATTCTTGCTATCCTTCCAGCAATTATAACTGCTTCTAAAAACTGTTCTGTTTACATCTTTACAAACTCACAATCTGTAATTTCAAAATATTATAGTATTTGCTCATCATTATCCAAACTCTCTTACACTTATACTCTATACTTCTCTATTCGGCAAACTCTCATCAACTTCATTAACTTATACAATATTCAGCTTACTTTTCACAAAGTTACTGCACACCAAGATAATCTATTTAATAATCTTGCTGACCAACTTGCTTGTTGTTACCAAACTCTACCCTTTTTAATATTCTTAACTAACAACCCCTACAACCTTGCTTATACATCATTTATTGACCAATTTCCTATCAAAATTTCTATTCAATACTCTATCCATACTATCTGTCAAGCCTACATTATAACATTTTGGATATCCCAACATCATTTTTAACAGTAGTCTATTATTGCTTCTAATATTAACTAGGAAGCCACTTGGCTTTACATTAATAATAACCAAAAGGTTTCTAACTTTGCTCATAGTTTTCACTTATTTACTCTCAAAACCTTCTGAATTAAATCTTTCTAAATGAACTACCTGTTCCTCATATCCTTCACAAACATAACTCCTCTTACTCTCCTTTCTGTCATCAATGCAATCAAAATAGCTCTTCATTATACTGGACTCTTTGTCCTTCTACCCAAACAATTTATTACCTAATCTCTAATTTTCTTAATTGTATTCTAAATGCTACTGCTCTTAACATTTTCTTCAATCTTGTTTCTAATCTATACAAAGAAATTCTTATACTTAATAGCTTTAAATTGCATAACTTTTCACAAATGCCATCTCTTATTTCCACTCTATCTGGC
>CAJVQA010009906.1:0-11752 GCA_910591915.1 Cetraspora pellucida | reverse complement strand
AAAATTATAAAATATAATATAGAGCTAAAAATAAATATATACTAATATAGGAAAAAAATAAATTCTATTACAATATATATAATTAATGCTATATACTAAATTAAAAAAAGTTTAAATAATAAAAATTAAAGTTTATAAAATAATATTTATGCACTTTGCAAAGCTAGATTTTTTGAATAAATAAGTTTAATCTTCTAATTATATATCAAAATTACAAAAAACTACTCAGATTCTATATAAGTAAAAAGTAACTTTATTTTTATAGATATTATTACTAATTCTTTTTTTTTTTTTTTGGTATTAAGGTAACCTCTTTGGTTTTTTGACTTTTATTAATTACTTATTAGTATTGTGGTTCAATGAACCACTATAGAAGAGCATACAATTGGCTACAAGTGTTACTTTTCTATATTATCTATTTAAGGAGTTTATCTAAAGGTTTCCTACCAATTGCCATATCTAATACTTCTGCTTAGGTGTTCCACTTTAAACTCTCTAAATCTGTAATCTGTATTAATATCACTAGTATCTCAAATGCCCAGATCATTATTTTTAACCTTAGGACTAATTTATCCTCAAGGTAAACCCTCCAGAGCCTTCTGTACCTATTTTTACAGCTAACCTAGGTATCATTATGGCAGAACCTACACTTGTGGTTAGGGCTAACCATTAAACTGCTATGTTCTTGTAGAGTTCACTTAGACCCTAGCATCTACTTCACAGCATAACCCTAGTACTTTAGTATACTCTTGTCTTTTGTTCAGCCTTTTTACCAAACTCCCAATCCAGATAGCCTTTATAGAACTACAACCAGTCTATCAGTATATCGGGTTGACCCAATATCTTTTTCTTCTGATTCATTCTAGCATCCTGGTTGGTAGTACCCCTGAGACTTCTAACCCAGAGGTTCTTGCCTGTTTGGCTACTATAACCAGGTATTATGACCTTGGTATCTGTTTCCTCAAGCTAGCCTTTATACTAGAGTTGTTGAAAATCCAGCTACCTCTCTATTCAGGTCTTTCTAAATAGACTTCTTGTTACCTAATTAAACAGATTTATATGACCACAAGGACTTATCTAGTGTTTGCACCATCTGATTTGTTAGTTTGCATTCCTTTGTATAATGCCATACTTACACAGATGTCTCATGACCTGCCAGTCATGCTGGTGTGACTGTCATTACAGGTATTCTAATCCAATCAGTAGTAATAGTTGCCATAATATGAATATTACATAGGTGATTATCTAAATTTTTGTCATTGATAGGATTTGAACACCCAACCTACTACTTGGAGGGTTGACAACCTGACCACTTTACTAGGTCACCACACTCTTGACATTAATTAAAACTATGCTAGTCTTATATTCTATATTAAATAAAAAAATATAACTCTATATTATATATTAACAATTTTCTTTTCATTAGCTTATCAAAAAACTAAAGGTTTACTGACCATTTTAGCAAAGAATAGATTAAGAGTAAAGTAGCTCTTACCTTTATCTTCCCTAGTATAGTTTTTTCATCATGTATCTTATATATATGTATAATTAACTAATTAATAAAAGAGATAAAAGATAGACCTCTTTTTAAAAATAAAAAATAAAAAAACAATAAAATTATTTCTTAATCTGTAAGCTTTTTCAGACAAATTTGTCTAAAAAATTGTTAAAAATATACTTATGATCTATATTTTTTTAAATTTTAAAATATTTAAATAAAATTTTATTTAATGATATTTAAAAATAAGGATTATATTATAGCAGTATTTAATTTTATATTATAAGAAAAAAATTATATATTACTTATATGCTAAAAATAGACAAATTTAGAAAAAATTTTTAATTAAAAAAATTATTTACAAATTTTTAGTAAACTTTTTAAATATTAATTTTAAAACTATAGTTCTTAATACAATATTTTAGTTTATATAAAGAATGACAAATTTTTTTTTTGATATTAAGGTAATCTTTTTGGTTTTTTGACTTTTATTAATTACTTATTAGTATTGTGATTTAATGAACCATTACAAGAGAAAGTACAATTGGCTACATGTATAACTTTTTTATATTACCTATTTAAGAAGTCCACCTAAAGGTTCTCTACCAATTGTCATATATAACACACCTGCTTGGGTGTTTTACTTTAAACTTTCTGAATCTGTAACCTGTGTTAACTCACTGGGTTATACTCAGATACCCAAATCATTGTCTCAACCTTAGGACTAATTTATTTTTAAGATAAACTCCTTAGAGCCTTTTGTACTTATTTTTATAACTAACCTAGATATTGCTATAGCAGAATCAATACTTGTGGTCAGGGCTAACTATTAAACCACTATGCCTTTGTAGAGTTCACTTAGACCTTAGCATCTACTTCATAGCATAACCCTGATACTTTAGTATACTCCTGCTTTTTTATTTGTCTTTTTACCAAACTCTCAATCCAGATAGCCTGTGTAAGACTATGACCAATTTATTAGTATATTAGGTCAGCCCAATATCCTTTTCTTTTAGTTTGTTTTGGCAGCCTAGTTGGTAGTACTTCCAAGACTCCCAACCCAGAGGTTCTTGTCTGTCTGGCTATTATGACTGCATACTATAACCTTGATATCTATTTCCCAGGCTAGCCTTTACAGTAAAGCCATCGAAGATTCAGCTACTTATTTACTTAAGTCTTCCCAAATGAACTTCTTGTTACCCAATTTTAACAGATTTATATAGTCACAAGGACTTATTTAGTGTTTGCACCATTTGATTTGTTGGTTTGCATTCTTCTATATAACACTATACTTATACAGATATCTCATGACCTGCCAGTTATGCTAGTGCAACTACTATTACAAGTATCCTAACCCAATTATTAGTAATAGTTGTCATAATATGAATATTACATAAGTGATTATTCAAATTTTTACTGTTAATAGGATTTGAATATCCAACTTACCACTTAGGAGGTTGACAACCTAACCACTTTACTAGGTTATTACACCTCTCAAAAATGACAATTTTTTTTTTTTTTTTAAATATTAAGGTAAGTACTTGTGACCTAGGATTTTATTAGTAGTATATTTGGCTAATAGATGCTTTACAACTATAGGAGGCAACTATAGGAAGAGTGTACAACTAGCCACTTGTACAACTTTAGTTATTGTCTAATTTAAGTAGTTTACTTAAAGGTTCTACACTAGCTGCCATATCTGGAACCTGCTTGTAGATTCCTTATTTAACTACTCTGTTTCTGTATCCACCTATCTACCTTTGCTTACTAATAATCCTGACTAATGCTAGTGAAAATATGCCATGGCCACTAAGTCTTTAAAGCAGTTCACTCACATGAGGAACCTTTGACCTTGTACTAAACCTTCCAGAATATTCTGTATTACATTCTTACAGCTGACCTAGTATCACTATAGCTGAGACCAACACTGGTAGTTAGGGCGCACCATTAAACTGCTATGTCCTTGTAGAGTTTATCCCAACTATAGTACTGACTTCACAACATATCCTTACTACTTTGATATTCAATTCAAGTTCCACCAAGCTGCCATTCTAGATAGCCCAGAAAGGTAGGTCAAAACTATACACCTCTGGTTCACATGTTTGCTGGCATGTGCACTTTTCATCTGGAACTTGGAAATTCTAATGGCCTGGTTGGTTCATCTGGTCTTTCCTCAAAGACCAGCACATTTGCCTAGTTTTACAAGTTCTAGCTTTATTTCATAAGTCTAGTCTTTACAGTAGCACCGTCAAAGGTTCAGGTTACCTCTCTACTCGGGTCTTTTAAGTAGGCTTCTATCTTCCTACCTGGTTCTTGTGATTTATACAGCCTAAGGACTTATTTTGGGTTCATATCACAAAAAAATAACAATTTTTATTAGTAATAGTTTTGCAATTTACTTATAAAAATTTAGACTTGTACAAAATGTAAAATTTTTTTTTTAGTTTTAAAAATATATGAAATTTTAAAAAATCTTGAAAAATTTTCAATAGTAAAAATTTTTAAATATAATCTTTAAAATTTTAATACATAAAGTTTATTAATATTTTAAAAAAAGTTTTATAATAAAGTTTATAAAATATGTTTTTAAAAATATATTTTATAAGCAAATTATACTCTATATTATTAATAAATTATTATTTTATTTAAAAAATACTAAATACAATTTAATTTTTTAGGCAAATTTGCCTAGAATACAATTTAAAGAATACTTTTTTAAAATTTTCTAAAGTATTGCTTTCTTTAAAACTAAATGTTTTATCTTTTAAATTTAATAGTAAAATTTTTTTATTATTTTTTAACTTTTTTTTTTTAGTTTAAAGTAGCAATCTTGCTTGTATGTCTTTATTAAGGATAGAGAGTATATAGATTATTTTTATATAGTTTTATATAATATTTTGAAATTTATATATAAAATTGAAATATACTATTTATAAAACTTTTTTTTTTCCTTAAGCAGTCATGCTAATACTTTATTAAGACTTTTGAAATTACTTTTGCAATTACATAAATTTATCTAACAACTAAGTCTAGCATCATCTGACTACTTAAAGGATACTTAAATGCAACTTGCCACACTATTTCAAACAGAAGTAGGCTACTTGTCTGACTACTTAAAGTCTATAATAAAAGGGTTTTCTCTCTTCTATGACAAGCTCTAACATTGCTTTTTTAATTTCTTCATTAATTCTATTCTTTTTCTTTTTTGCTTATTTTTTTTCTTCTTTAATTTTTTGCTGATTTGCCTTTCCTTTCTTTTTCAGATTTTTCTTTTTTATTTATTTCTTTTTCATTTTGACTGTTATGCCTTCTTTTTTCTCTCATTCATTGATCTTTTCACATCATGTCCTTCAAACTTGTTCATAAAATTTGTTCCATGCTGTTTTTGCTATTGTCTTTATAAAATGCTGTTTTGCCTTTGTATTTAGGAGCTGTGTTAGTCTGTCTTGCATTTTTTTTGGAATTAGGCCTTTGATTAAGGCTTTTTCATTTTTATTTCTTCTGCTTCTATCTTTTTGAAGAGTGCTATATATAGCACATATAGAGGAATGTGTGTTTTCTTCTCTTCTTTCAATCATTTTCAGACGATTGCAATTAACACTTTTTGGATTTATTTTCAAAGGCTTTATTGTCCTTTGCATGATGCTAAATGTAATTGTGTTTCTTTAACTTTGTCCTAACATACTTGGCACTTTGTTGTTGTATATAAATCTGGCCTTCTTCTATTAAGTTCTTCTAAGGTCAGAAGTTTATCTATTATATATTTTATAAATGCACATCTTTTTGTTCTACTTCTTTTGTTATGCAATATACTCCTTTAGTTCTTTTTAGCCTTTTTCACAATTGTGTTTAGTCATAAATTGTGACTTCTGTTCTTGGTTCTAACTTTCTAATTACATTTGTTTCTCTTCATTCTGCTCCTAATCTTGCATTTGTTACCAACTTGCATAACAATCTTGCTAGTATATCAGTTCATCTGTTTTCCTACTCTAGACAATACTCTATTTCTTTGCAACTGATTTTTTCTATTTGTACTACTTTTTCACTTATTGTTCACTTCTTTGTGAGGCTATTAGCTTTGTCATTTTACTTGTTCTTACTATAACTTTTAACTTTCACTAACTCTAACTGTATTCTCTTTGTTCTAATAAGGTCTATAATCTTCATTATTTATATTGTATTTTTTTTTTTAAAGATTTTCATTCTATCTATTTGCTCTAAACTTTTACTAATATTTCTTATTGCAGCATTACTGTCTATATATATTTTTACTTGTTTTTTTTTCAGTATTATTAAGATTGCTATCTAAATTGCTACTAGTTCTGCTATTGTTGATGCCATCCATCCTTCTAGTCCTAATAATGCCTTTTTTTCTAGCCACTCTTGTGTTTTATTTATTTGAATTCAC
The DNA here is from genome assembly GCA_910591915.1 of Cetraspora pellucida. NCBI lineage: Eukaryota > Fungi > Glomeromycota > Glomeromycetes > Diversisporales > Gigasporaceae > Cetraspora > Cetraspora pellucida. The sequence continues at coordinate 5,846 of CAJVQA010009906.1, read as the reverse complement.
TCTATACATATATTTCTATCTTGTATTTTTTTTCTGGACTTTAGATTTGCAGCACCATCTATATATATAGTATATTTGTTTTTGTTTCTCAAAAGGTTTCTTCTTAATATCTTTAGAATCTCTTGATTAACATTCTTATTTAATTTTTGTCACTTGATTATCTTTATTTCTAACTCTTCTATCATCATTAGTCCTTCAAGTTTTTACTCACTATCTTTTAGCTTTTCTGTTTTTACTTTTTTTATCAACTAGTCTATAGTTATCTTAATTTTGTTGTTACTCTTTTCTATTGATGTGTTAGAGATTACTCTGATTTTATTGTTTATTTTTATCTATTGTTGGCAACTTCCTTCTTTCTGTTCTTCTTCTTTTGTACAACCATCACATTGGCTAATTTATGTTGCTATTTCATTCTCCTTACTTTGCATTTGCCAATGTTTTAACAAAACCTTTTTTTTTCTTTTTTACTATCTTTTCTAGTTGTCTGCTGCCTTGTGTGCTATATATTATCCATTCTTTCTTCTTTTTATCTTTTGACATAGTCTTTCATTCTATTTTTATTGCCTGAGTATTATGTCTGTTTGTCTTAAATTGTTCTTTAACTTTCCTATTTGTTAGCTCTTCAAGCACTTTGAATTCTATTTTTTTGAACTATTCTGCCTTTTTCCCTTTGCTCAACTGTCTGCAATAGTTTTTAAATTGTTGCTATGTGATTAGCTTCTTAGCTTTTGTATCGAGCAGTTGCTTTAGATAAATTAGGCCTGTTTCACTTATTTCTGTTCTACTCTTTTTCTACAACTGTGTTTCTAACAGCTCTCATAGCTTGGTACTATGTTCAAATATTCTTCATAAGTTATTTTCAGTTTTTATATTTATTTCTAGCTCTCTTACTTTTATTATTGTTAGGCAAGCTAATTTGTTTTTTTAATATATTTTGTTAGCTGATATTTCTTCTAACTTTCAAATATCTTTTGTCAGGTTTGCTTTTTGACAACCTTGTGTTAATCTTAGCTTTGTTAAGTAACCTAGGCTATCTTATCTGTTTAATCTTGACAACAAGTTGCTCACTTGCTTCATTACTAGCTCTTGTTGTAGCATTCTACATCTACCAAGATCTTTATGTTTTATTATGCAATTTTTCAATGTTCTTTGTAAATTGCTTTTTTGTTTTGCTAAACATATTATTGGTTAATGTATTTTATATATTCTCTTTTTTGAGACTTTCATTAGCTAAAGCATGTAGCTTAGTTTTGGGATTATTACTATATTGTTTATATATGTAATCTGGCTTGTTGTTATTTTTTTGTATCTAAAATCCTTTATTATTTGACTAACTATCCTTTTAGTCTTCTTTTTAACTAATACTTCTCACATTCTGTTATTTAGCTATATTCTTAATGAATAAACAATTTTGTTCCTTAGTTCTTCTTTTACTCTGCTTTTGCTAAAACTTATTTCTCTTTCTTCTCTCTTGATCTTTGTGTTCATTACTAGCAGCTTTGATTTTGATCTATTAATTTCTATATCATTCATCTTGAAAAACTTCTCACCTATTTCTAAGATTTTTAATAGCTAGCCTTTGCTGTTTGCAATCCATGTTATATCATCTGCATATACAATTGCTACTTGGTGAAATCTTGTGACATTATTGCATTACATTTTTTCTTTAATTTGTTGCTTAACTGTATATCCTAGACTTTTGTCTTTTTGTACTCTTTCTAACAGTAGATCATAGAAAAGATGCCTTATTAATGATAATATTACTTTTTTTTAGTTTATTCTATCTCTTGCTGTTACTTATTCTGTTAGGCTATAAGCTGTAATTATTCTTAATTGTCTTTTATGAAAGAGATTTAAAATATATTTTATCATTTTTTTAGGAACTTTAACTCTTTGCAGTGCTATTTCAAGACTCTTGAGTAAAACTAAGTCAAATGTTTTTTTTTATATATTGCAGGAGTATCTATATTTTTTGTTCTTTTCTCTTGCTTCTTTTATTATCATGTTTAGGATATGCACTAGCTGCTCTGTTAAATTTCCTGATAGGCCTGCATAATTTGGTTTCTTAAGTACTTCTCTCCTTATAAACACCTTGATGAGCTTTTTTATTATTACCTTTGTTACTACTTTTCTAAATGTTTCAATTAGGGCTATTAAACAGATGTTGTTTAAGCTATATTTTCATTCTATGTTCTTTGGTATTAGATAAACTTGTGTGATTTTTCACTTAGTTGGTATTTCTCCTATTTCTAAACAAAGATCAGCAAAGGCTCTAAAAATTTCTTGTGTTTTCTTTCTTGCTTACTTGATTAGTATATAGCTTATACCAGATATGTCTGAAGCTGTTTCTGCTTTAAGCTCTTTAATTACTTCTTTTTATTCCTTTTCTTTAATATTTTCTTTAACTTCTATATACTATTCCTTTTTAATATATTCTTGTAGCTTGTAAATTTCTTTTCATCTTTCTAACATTTTTTCTAGTTTTGTGTTTCTTTTTCTGAATTGTTTCTTGTAGTGTTTTGCTATATCTGTTTTAACTAACTCTGATTCTACTATTAAGTTTATTAGTTCTTCTTTTTGTTTAATATATCTGTTAAGTATTATCTTCTTGTACAGTTTGTTTAAAAGGCTGGCTATCATTTTTCCTTGATCTGTTTTAATCATTTTGCATCTTTTATCTATGTTTTCTTCTATTTGTCTTCTTTGGTCTTGTTCTCACTCTTTTCTCTTTTTTTTTTATAACAGTTTTTGCCAACCTTTTATGTCTTTTATCTAGACATTTGACCATTGTTTGTGTATTTCTAGCAGTTTTGCATCTTCTTTTCCTTTTATTTTTCATAATTTCTTATTTATTTCTATTTTTTCTTCTTTTGTTACTTTCTGGCCTTCTTTTGTTTTTGCAAGTTTAATTAATCTTTGCAGCTCTACAATGTTCATTTCTTGAAGTCACTTTTTTTGACCATTTTTTATATTTGTTATTGTATTATAAATCTTTTTTTTAGGTAGATGCTTGCTTGCTACTATGATGATTTTTTTTTTTAATACATCCTATATGTTGTTTATACTATTTATTCTTTCTCTTTCATTTTGTTTTTTTTTTTTTAGATGTTCTTTAGCACCTCTTTGACTTCTAATCGTTTCTGCAGTTCTTGTATATATTTTTCCTAGTTCTTTTCTTTTGCTTGATTATATAGATATATTGTTATTGATTGATATTTTCTTTTAATTTCAGCTTTGCTATTTTTTGTCATTATATGTTTAATCCATATTTTTGTTTTTGCTATCTTATAATTACTTCCTGTGATCCCTTCTGTATCTTCAATTTCTGCCTTTTGTATATCTAAGGCCAATTCTTCTGATACCTATATGTAGTCAATTCTTGTTGCTACTTTTCTATTTGATCATATGAACTTTTGACTTGTTGGATGCATATCTCTGTATATATCACTAAAGTTCTGTTTCTTTATCTAATTAAAGATTGGCAGCCTTTTAAAATTTGCTGTTTGTAGATGTTGTTTGTCTAAAATGTTATTTGCTATATAATTAAAGTCATTTAAAATAACTATTTGTGTTTGTCTCTTCTTTTTAGTAACTATTTCTACTATTTTTTGTTGAATATTTCTTCTTATTGCCTTGTTATCTGATAATATATAAACTCCTATAACTACTAACTCCAATTGCTTGAAGTATAGTATAAGCTCTATTATATATTTATTTATCTTTTTGACTGCACCCACATGCTTCTCCTATTGCTCATTGACCATAATGCCTATACTAAATCTCTTTTTTTTGTCTTTTGCTGCACTTGACCAAAATTCTGCATATTTTCTATTTGTAGTCTGTATTAAGAATTTTTCTTCTCTTTTTGTAAGATTCATTTCTGTGATCTCTAGTATCATAATTTCTTTTTTTTCTGCTCAGCCTAGCAGACTATTAAGTTTTCATCCTTTGGTTTTAAGTCCATTAACATTATAACATGCTATTTTAATTTTCTTTTTACCTTCTTTTTATTTTTCTTTTAGTTTATTCTGTTCTGTTTCTGCATATTCTTCTTTTTCTTTTTCTTTTCTGCTTTTTTCTCTTTCTAGACAAGGAGATACTGTTTTTTCTTCAAATATTTCTTTTTACTTTTGCAGAAATTTTTTAAGCTTCTTGTCTATTTTCATTGGTTCAACTATAGCAACTTTAGGACTAGTTGGCAGAACTCTCTCCTGCCAACTCTCTTGCTTCTTCTAGTTTTTCTAATCTTTCTCAGATTTGACCTGATTCACAACTATCTTAAACCTTATGTTTATAATATTTATACTTATTCTGGAGATGCTATAGTACTTGATATCTTCTTTCAAAATAATATCAAACATTGCATTATTTCAGTATATCTGTTATCAACTGATACTTCTATTTGTAACCAAACCCAAAATAAAGTAATTAATTGGATCCAACAAGCCTTTTAACTTTATATTCATTCTATTATTCTTGGTAACTTTAATATACAGAACAATATCTATAGCTTCTCTTCTAAATATAAACTTATTAATTTTCTTAATAATTCTAATATATATAATTTTGAAGCTCATTTTAATAACAAACACTTTATCTGGTCTAACAATACTAGCAGTAGTTATATCAACTACATCTGGACTGACCAATTCAATATATAATTTCTTCTTTCTTATAGTATTAATAATAGCCAAACTTTTACTTTTAATAATCATCTAATTTTTTTCTTTACTTGAACATTTCTATATGCTTATAGCAAATCTTTACATAAACATACTGGCATTAACTGCTATATTTTTAACTACAAAGCCATGTTTACAAAGGACTAAAAATCCTTTACAAATACTTTATCTCAACAACTCCTATTACACAAAACTTCTACCAATAATGAAACTTATAAGAGTATTAAAATCATTTGGCATAAATTTAATACTTTATTATTTATAGTGTTACTTATACTATTTCTAACAAAGTCTCTTACAAATGTGCTATAACCATCAATACTCACCTCACAGTACTCTATTATACCTATCTCTTAAAAAACTTGATCATATTATTAACTTGTTAAAAAACTTATTTAACATTTTAATATCTCTTATATTAATCAAAACATCTTCTAAATTAACAAATAGTCACAATGTGATCTTTAATTACTTACTTCTACTGACTTAACCTTTATTCAAACTTGGCTTCAACATGTTTACTCAATTTGGAACAACTTTTTTATAAAAACTCTCTTTTACTTAGACAACAAATTAACAAAGTTATTGACAAAAGATGTGTTAATCTTACAATACATCCTACTTAGACTATTAACAGCATTTTTAATCATTACTACTACTTTGTTCACTTTACTAATATAAAACTTCCTCAAGAGTTTATTACTGACTCACTAATTATTAAACAATATGTTCAATCTTATTTTCAAGACTAGACAGTAAAAAAGATCAACGATCTCTCTCTCCTGACCACTTGCGTTTAGGGTTGAGAGTAATTTTGAAGAAACAAAATTAATCTAACAAAGAGCTCTTTTCTTTTTAAAAATAGTATCGGAACAGGAGTACCTCCCTTCGTTCCTAAGAAACGTAATATTCTGACTTTTGAAGCTCGCAAACACAAAAGAACCAAGTCTAATAATTATTTCGATATGGAAAAGCTTACTGCATACAACAAAAAAGGTTCTCACTCTAAAGAGAATACTATAGTAGCAAACAATTGTCCAACAGCTCTAGCAACTTCTGCTCCACTAAACACCTCTGACAACAGCACACTTAGTTGGGACGAACAAGTCTCACTAGAAAATATAGAAGGTTTCTCTGAAAATAGAGAAGACCAAAACAATGAAC
>CAJVQA010009905.1:0-11753 GCA_910591915.1 Cetraspora pellucida | reverse complement strand
AGATAGTTTTTTAGAAATAATTAAAAGTTTAGTTAATTATAGTTAAAAAATATTTTTTTGTTTTTTGTAATGAGTTTAAGAGATAATAACGTAAGATTTTAGTAGTATATGTAAAATCTTGTTGCGAACAACTTTGTTTAAAACACCAGAGTTTGTTTATATAATAAAATCTTGAGATATTAGTAGTTTTATGTGAGTGAAATTTAGGTTAAATTTTGTGTAAGTAATTGACGGAAAGAGTTTTTCATATTGTTTTATTTAGATTATATAATATATTAGCAACATTCTAATAATTTATAAAAAAATATCTAGAATTCTGTAAATACACTCTTTCCAATGATTACTTAGATGCAAAATCGGTGAAAAAGAAAATCAACTTTCTGTACTAATAGCAATAGATAACACTCTCAACAATACTAAGAAAAAGTAATAGCAACAAAAAAAGCAACAAATAAGCTTAGAAGCAAAAAGCACTGCAAGTGTTAGTAAGATAGCTATAGAAGAAAACCAGGGTTTTTTGTAGAAATTTTAGCAAAAAGGAATAATTTTGAGAAATTGCTAGTGACTCTATATATAGATCTGTTTGGATTACACAAACAACATATATAGCTTGGGCAAAACAAACATATGCAAGATTTTAGAATAGAATAGGACAAACAAGCTATTCATAAAACAAATAAACAAGAAACAACAAACACATAATAGAATATTCTAGAAGAACAGAGTCATAAATATGAATAAAAATCTTCCTGTAGAATACAGAGAAACTCTACAAGTACTCTTTATAAAAAGAGCATACTAGGCTATAAATAGTATGCATAACAAAACTTTTTTTAATAAGGTAAGCAAAATATACACAGTACCAGATAGAGAAGACAAAATTGTTGTATTGCTCACAAACCAAGACCCAAATAAGGTGGCACTTTTACAATTAATAAGAGAAATATTAGAAAAAGCTAAGAAAGAACAGCCAGAGAAAAAACTAAATATAAGTATAGAAAACCAAGACCTAACAACAGAAGCAGAAAGAAAACAAATACAATATAACCAAAACAGAGAACAGCAAATAATAACAAAGAAAAATGAAGAAGAAAGCATCAAAAGAAAACAAAAAATGAAAAGAAATATAGAAAAAGAAAGTAAAAATATAGAAAAACAAGAAAAAACAAATATATCACAAAGAGGAAAATGGAGAGAAGTAAGTATAAAAAGAAATAACAAAACGATAGGTGAATTTAGTGTTCAGAAACAAGAAAACAAAAAGCAAAGAGATATAAGTGAACAAGAAGATATAGAAATGAATATTAAGCAATCAAGACAAAACACACTAAAAGAGAAAAGAGAAAGATAAAATAAAAAAAAGCAAGAAACAGAAGAAGAAATTGACATTATATAACATTAGATTAAAGTATATGGGCACTAAGCAGAAGAAGTTGTGATCAAAACAACAGCCTAATCACCAATATACTAGCATATAAGGTCCTTGAAGAAACAAAAGAAGAACATATAAAGTTTATTAAGTGGTCTCTAAAGAATAATACACATGTTAAAGACATTGACGAAATATTCAAGAGAGGAAATCTGTAAATAAAAGTAGTCTTTAACTGTAATTATGGCAAAGAAGAAGCTATACAAAGAATTAATAAAAAAGAGAGTAATTGGTACAAAATGATACCAGAAGATAAAGAAAAGAAAGAAGAAAAAGAAAAAGAACCCAGAGACTACAAGAAAGAACAACAAAATAAAAAAAAATATACATCAAGTTTAAAAAAGAGAAGGTTAAAGAAGGTATTAACAAAAAAGAACCTTACAATAATGAATATGAGGAAGAAAAAAAACTTAGTAACAATATGACTTACCTAACAATATAGGACCTACCAGCTAATATAAACAAAAGAGAAATAGAATATATTTGCAGAAGAATTAAAGATGTACAAATTATATACATCAAAAGGTTTAAGTACAAAGCTTAAGCAATAATACAAATACAAAGCATAGAAGAAGAAGATATTCCATAGTCATTGCCTGCAAATAATAATAAGTTGGTAAGAGTAATAAGAGGAAGAGAAGATCATAAAGCAAGAGAAAAACAAAGAAAACATACAGCCAAATTAACCAAGCTACCTGGAAATGCTTCAGAAGTCTTATTATTGCGATGCTTGAGAAGTAAAGAAGCAAAGGCAGTATACATTCTACTGAACTAAAACAGAAACCATAAGTGAACAGCACTGATTATTTTCACAATAGAGGAAGATATAAGAGCAGTGCAATCAAAACCAATCATATGCAACAACTTCCGAGTATACTGAGTTAACGAAAGAAAAAGAAAGCAAGAGATAGAAAAAGTTTCAAGAATAAAAGAAGAAGAAGTTGAGATAGATTAAGCCAAAACTCTGATGCAAAAGAAGATAAAAGTAAAGAAAGAAACCAATGAAACAGAACATATATGAACAGAAAGAAAGATTAGAAAAAACCAAAACCAAAAGTTCAAATAATAGAAAAGAAAATAGTAGTTTAAAACATAATATTAAAAACCAAAGAAGATATAGAAGTATAGATAATGAGAAAGAAAAAAGCTGAGAAAAGGGTAAAAATAAAGATAAGATGCAACAGCAAGAGAAGAACACACATATAGAAGATATGCTAGACTGAATCTTAGAAAGATTAGAAAAATAGAGAAAGTAGGTAACATAATAGAGGAAGGCATAGCCAATTGCTCCTAAAGGCACCTTAGTTGAATCAATGAATATGGATAAGAAGATAGAAGAGTTTTTACAAGATGAAAGAAGAAGTTTTGAAAACAGAAAAAGAAAAACACATTCTTATCCAAAAGAAGAAAGAAGTAAGAGCAGAAAAGAAAAAGAAAAAGAAGAAATAGCAAAAACAATACAAGAACAACTAAAAGAAAAATGGAAGGAAGGAAGAAAGAAGATTAAAATAGCATGTCATAACATTAATAGACTCAAAACCAAAAGATGAAAACTCGATAGTCTGCTAGGCTGAGCAGAAGAAGAAGAAGCCACAATATTAGGTATCACAGAAACAAACCTTACAGAAAGAGAGAGAAGATTTCTAATGCAGACAGCAAACAGAAAATATATAAGATTTTGGTCAAATGCAGCAAAAGACAAAAAGAAAGGATTGGGTATAGGCATTATAATTGATGAACAATGGGAAAAACATGTGAGTGCAATCAAAAGGATAAATAAATATATGATAGAAATTATATTATACTTCAAGCAATTGGAGTTAGTAGTTTTAGGAGTCTATATACCACCAAGTGACAAGGCAATAGGAAAAAACTTTCAACAAAAAATTATAGAAATAGTTACCAAGAAAAAAAGACAAATACAAATAGCTATTTTAGGTGATTTCAATCATACAGTGAATAATATATTGGACAAACAATACCTACAAGCAGCAAACTTCAAAAGATTGCCAATCTTTAATTGAATAAAAAAGCAGAACTTTAGTGACAGTTATAGAGATATGCATCCAACAAGTTAAAAATTTACATAGTCAAATAGAGAAGCAGTATCAAGAATTAACTACATATGGGTATCAGAGAAACTGGCCTTAGGTTTACAGAAGGCAGAAATTGAAGATGCAGAAAGAATTACTGAAAGTGATTATAAAATAGTAAAAACAAAAATATGGATTAAACACATGATGTCAAGAAATAGCAAAGCTGAAATCAAAAGGAAAAGACAATCAAGAACAGTATATCTATATGACTAAGCAAAAAAAGAGAACTGAGAAAAGTATACACAAGAGCTGCAAAAATGGTTAGAAGTCAAGAAAGTGTTAAAGAACATTCAAAAGAAAGAAACAAATGATATAAACAGCATATAGAATGTATTAGAAGAAGCAATTATTACAGCAGCTAGTAAATACCTGCTAAAGAAAAAGATAACAATACATTGACAAATAGAAGAAACAATCAAAAGAAGCAATACCAAGAAAAGAATATTGTAGAACTGCAAAAACTAATTAAATGAACAAAAACAAGAGAAGGTCAGGAAGTAACAAAAAATAAATAAACAAAAATAAATGAAAAACTATGAATAATAGGAGGAAAAGAAGAGGCAAGGCTATCCAAATTATATAAACAATGGTCAAGCGTCTGGATAGAAGACATGAAAGGTTGGCAGAAACTACTATAAGAAAAAAAGAAAAAAAAATAAGAACAAAATCAAAGAAAACAAATAGAAGAAAACATAGACAAAAGATGCGAAATGATTAAAACAGATCAAGAAAAAATGATAGCTAGTCTGTTAAACAAGCCCTACAAAAAGATAACACTTGACAGATTTATTAAACAAGAAGATGAATTGACAAACTTAATAGTAGAACCAGAGTTAGTTAAGATTAGTATAACAGAACATTACAAAAAACAATTTAGAACAAGAGATGTAAAACTAAAAGAAATGTCAGAAAGATGAAAAGTCACAGAAACACATTAAAGAGGAATGGTATATAGAATCAGAAGATAGCATCAAGAAAAAAGAATGGAAAGAAGTATTGAGAGAATTTAAAATAAAAACAGCTCCAGACATATCTGATATAAGCTACTGATATGAGGTACAGGGTCAAAAACAGCATGATAGAGACAAGAAGGAATGTAATGAATTGTTGCTTCGAATTCGTCAACATCGCATAATGTCACTCAAGGCAGGTAAGGTAAATTCGATTTGATACTGGTTTATGACAGCCTTAAGAAGGTTATCAGGGGAGTTTAAAGAAGTGTATTTGTTTTATTTATTTATTTACTTTATTTTGACAGTTAGCACTTTATTAATTATAATTATAAACTTTATTTATTTTATAGAGCAGATTACAAGTTAAAAGGTGATTTGGGTTCAAAAAGGTGGAAAGGAACTATATTTGATGATCTCTCTTACTATAGGGTAAGAAGACACTCTTTATAGAACATTTTTAAGAAAAAAAAGAGGAAACTTGGGACATGGCTTTGACACACTTTTTTTCATTGTCATAAACTATTTTTCACTTTTTTACTAACACTCTTCTCATTTTTCTACAATTCATCTGTCATTACTTTAGCCTTTTTCCTATCATCTCACAACAGCATACAATCCAACATATGACAATGCATTGACATGACTACAGACTTTATCTGTCAAGGTAATATTACCTTGACAGTTGGATTCCAAATCAGGCAGATGGCTTTTTCTTCAATGGATCGATGCCATTACTTAATAAAGAGCTTAATTTGCCTTGGGTCATGGGTATCATGGTACAATGATTTTCATGATGCAGATTATGAGTCATTATGCAATGTTTCCTCAAGGTTTTAGGGTTGAATCTACCTATAACACTACATACTAATTAAACGAACAGAAAAAAAAATATAAGAAGTTTTTAGAGCCTTTGCAGATCTCTGTTTGGAGAGAGAAGAGATACCAACCAAGTGAAAAATCACACAAGTTTATCTAATATCAAAAGATGTAAAGTAGGGATACAGCTTAAACAATATTTGCCCAATAGCTCTGATTAAAACATTTAGGAAAGTAATAACAAAGGTGATAACAAAGAGGCTTGCCAAGATGTTCATGAAAAGAGAAGTACTTAAGAGACCAAACTACACAGGTCTACCAGGAAATTCAACAGAGCAGCCAGTACATATCTTTAATATGATAATGGAGAAGGCAAAAGAAAAAAATAAAGAAGTATAGATACTTCTATAAGATATGAAGAAGGCATTCAATTCAGTCCTATTTAAAAGTCTTGAAATGGCATTGCAAAGAGTCAAAATTCCTAGAAGAATAATAAAATACATCTTAAATCTTTTTCACAAAAGACAACTAAGGATAATTACAGCTTATGGCTTAATGAAAGAAGTAATAGTGAAGATAGAATAGATCAAGATGAAGTAATATTACTATTAATATGGTGCCTCTTCTATGATCTATTGTTAGAGAGAGTACAAGAAAATGAAAGTCTAGGATATACAGTTGAGCAAAAAATTAAAGAAAGGACACAATGTAATAATGTTACAAAGTTCTACCAAGCAGCAATTGCATATACAGATGACACAAAATAGATTGCAAACAGCAAAGACCAGTTATTAAAGATTCTAGAAGTAGCTAAAGAGTTCTTCAAGATGAATGATATAGAGATTAATGAATCCAAATCAAAGCTGCTAGTAATGAATACAAAAGTTAAAAAGAAGAATGAGAAATAGCCTCTGGCAAAAGCAACATAAGAGAAGAGCCAAAAAACAAAATTGTTCAATCACTTGGAATATGGCTGAACAACAGAATGTGAGAAGTATTAGTTAAAAAAAAAGCTAAAAGAATAGTTAATCAGACAATAAAAGATCTCAAATACAAAAAGATAACAACAAGCCAAATTGCATATATAAACAATATGATAATAATCCTAAAACTAAGCTAAATGCTTCAGTTGACTAAAATCTCAGAAAAGAGAATACACGAAATACATCAACCAATAATATGTCTAGCAAAGCAAAAAAGTAATTTGCAAAGAACAATAGAAAATTGTATAATAGAATATAAGGATCTTAGTGAATGTAGAACATTACAACAAGAGCTAGTAATGAAGCAAGTGAATGGCTTACTGTCAAGATTGAACAGACAAGACAGCCTAGGTAAGTTGATGAAGCTAAGAATAATACAAGGCTGTCAAGGAGCAAGTTTGACAAAAGATGTTTGGAAATTGAAAGAAATACTAGCTAACAAAGTATGATGGAAAAACAACTTAGTGTGTTTAACAATAATAAAAGCAAAAGAGTTAGGAATAAGCATAAGAATGAAAAGTAACTTATAGAAAATATTTAGATATAGTACTAAAATATAAAAACTGTTAAAAACACAGTTGTGGAAAAAAAGCAGAATAGAGATAAATGAAACAGGTCTAATTTACCTAAACCAATTGATTGACACAAGAGAGGAGAAACTGATTACATAGCAACAATTTAAAAACTTTTGTGAATGTTTAAGTAAAGGAAAAAAAGCAGAATAGTTTAAAGAAATAGAGTCCAAAATGCTTGAAGAGCCAACAAATAGGAGAATTAAAGAATACTTTAAGACAAATAGACATAATATCCAAGCAATGAAGACAGTATGAAGGACTATATCTAAAGACAAAAGAAGAAAAGAGTAGATAGTATATAGTACACAAGGAGATAGACAATTAGGAAAGATAATAAAGAAGGAAAAAAAAAAGGTTCTATTAGAGCATTGGCAAATGCAAAATAAGGAAAATGAAATAGCAACAGAAATTAGCAGATGTAATAAATGCACAAAAGAAGAAGAACAAAAAGAAGACAGTTGCTAGCAATGGATAAAAATAAACAACAAGATTAAAGTAATTCCTGACACATTGATAAAAAAGAAAAACAGCAAAATCAAGATAACTATAGACCAGCTAATAGGAAAAACTGAAAAAGAAAGTTTGAGGGACAGTGAGCAGAAACTTGAAGGTTTAAAGATAGTTGAAGAGTTAGAAATAGAGATAATCAAGAGACAGAAACTAGATGAGAATGTCAAACAGGAAATTCTAAAGACACTAAGAAGAAACCTATCAAGAAACAAAGACAAATATATTATATATACAGATAGTGCTACAAATATAAAAAACAAAGAAGAAATGTGAGGTAGTAGTATGGGGATAGGATGGGTCCAAACAAATAAAATACAAAAATGGCCAGAAGAAGAAACATCATTAGGTCTAGAAGGATGTATAACATCAACAATAGCAGAATTAGTAGCAATATAGGCAGCAATCCTAACAATACCAAGAGAAAAACAAGTAGAAATATACATAGACAGTAATGCTGCAATTAGAAACATTGCCAGAGGTTTAGAGCAAATAGATAGAATAAAAATCCTTAAAAAGAAAAATATAATATAGATAATAAAGATTATAGAGCTTCTTAACACAAAGAGTATACAGATAGAGTTAGTGAAAGTTAAAGGTTATAGTAAAAACAAATAGAATGACAAAGCTGATAGCCTTGCAAAAAAGGGAACAGTAAGTGAAAAAGTAATACAAATAAAGAAAGTTAGTTGTGAAGAGATAGAGTACTGCCTAGAGTAGAAAAACAAATGAACTGACATATCTGCAAGATTGTTATGCAAATTGATAACAAATGCAAGATTAGAAGCAGAATAGAAAGAAACAAATGCAATCAAAAATCTAGAACTGAAAACAGAAATCATGATTTATGACTGGACACAATTCTGAAAAAGATTAAAAATGACTAAAGAAGTGCATTGCACAACAAGAAGAGGTAGTACAAAAAGATGTGCACTTATAAAGTGTATGATAGATAAACTCCCGACTCTAGAAGAACTTAATAGAAGAAGGCCAAACATATACACAACAACAGAATGCCAAGTATGTCAAGATAAAGTTAAGAAAACACAGGCACATTTAGCATCATGCAAAGGACAACAGAGCCTGTAGAAATGAATCCAAAAAGTAACTATTGCAACAGCCTAGAAAGGGTTGAGAGAAGAAGAAAAAACTCACACCCTACTATATATTCTATATATAGCACTTTTTGGAAAAAGTGAAGCAAAAGAGATAGGGATAAAAGAAGTGTTAATTAAAGGCCTGATCCTAAAAAAAACACAAGACAGACTAACACAGCTTCTAAATACAAAAGCAAGACAGAAGTTTATAGAAACAGTAGCAAAAACAGTATAAGACACATTCTATGAACAAGTTTGAAGAATACGATGTAAAAAGATCAATGAATGAGAGAGGAAAGAAGGCATAACAACCAAAATGAAGAAAAAGAAAAGAAAAAAGAAGAATCCAAAAAAGAAAGAAAAGGCAAATTAGCAAAAGATTGAAGAAGAAAAGAAATAAGCAAAAGAGAGAAAAGATAAAATTAACAAAAAAACTAGAAAAACAATGTTAGAGCTTGTTGTAGAAGAGAGAAGACCCTTTCACTACAGACTTTAAGTAGTCAGACAAGTAGTCTACTTCTGTTAGAAGTAGTGTGGCAAGTTGCACTTAGATACCCTATAGGTGGCCAGGTAATGCTAGACTTAGTAGTTAGGTAAATCTATGTAATTGCAAAAGTAATTTCAAGAATCTTAATAAAGTACTAGTATAACTGCTTAAGTTAAAAAAAAAACAAAATATCTAAAGAAATTGCATGAAAATTTGTTGTTATCTATCTTAATAATATTAATGTATATTTAAAAACATTTGAGGATTATATAAAATATTTAAGAATAGTGTTTCAACAGATTAGAGATGCTGAATTAAAACTTAACTTTAACAAGTGCAACTTTTGAATAAAATTATTACTTTTCTTAGGACACACTATTAGCTCAAAAGGAATAGCTCCAAACTCTGCAAAAATTAATGCTATACAAAAGATTTAACTTTCTAAAAATACTATTAAATTAAGATTTTTTCTTAGTTTAGCTGAATACTATAAACAATTTATTTAGAACTTTTTAGCAATAGTCCAACTTTTTAACAAACTTTTATATAAAAATGAACCTTATTATTAAAAAAATAAACAACAACAACAAGCATTTGAACTACTTAAAGAAAAGCTTGTTACTGCACCTATACTAGCTTATCCTAATTTAGCAAAAGATTTATACTTGCTATATATAATTTATATTATTGCTTTGAAGCCACATTAAGCCAAAAAAATAAAGATAATAGAAAACATCCTATTGCTTATATTAGTAAAGTTTGTTACTTCAAGAGTAAAATTATTTTGTTAGAAGATTTTTTTTTTGCTTTTGCTAAAGCCTTTGGTTATTAGCAGCTACTGCCTTTATTGTAATTTAATTATGATTATATAACTTATACAAAGTGAATATGCAATTAGCCAAATATACAGCTTATAACTATTTATTTAAGTGGTTTGCTTGCAAGTTTTATGCTAGCTGCCATATATATAATCTGCTAGAAAATTATTTAATTAAATACTCTAATCTCTATACTACATCTGACAGATAATTACACAAGTTTTTATACTTCTAAGTGTTGTTTAACCTAATTCTGTCCTCTTTGTTTATATATATGATATGCTGTTATATATTTCAGAATATATTACCTAACTGTAGAGTTTTAGAAGACCTTTCTGCTAACTTATTACTCATATTTAGTTCTTGTTAATAAGGCTTACTCTTGTAACGTTTACTCAGATCCTAGTATCTACTATACAACATATCTCTAGTACTTATAGTATGCTACTGCTTTTGGCATTAAACTTTTAATTCAGATAGCTTAAAAAAACTATGACCTGTTTTTGATATATTATAATTATACCATTTAATATTCTTTTTTTTTAGTTTAAGACTTTTGGCAGTCTGGTTAATAGTATCTCTCAATTGAGGTTCTTGTCTGCCCAATTTTTTTACATTGGTATCTATCTTCTAGATTTAGTCTTTATAGTAATATTGTCTAAGATTTGTGTTATTTCTTTACTCAGCTTTCTTAAATAAACTTCAGCTTCTCAGTTCTACAGATTTACTCAACTACAAGAACTTATCTTAGATTTGCATTGGCTATTACTAGTTTGTATTCTTTTGTATAACTAGTTACACAGATGTTCTATAACCTGCCAGTTATGCTGATATGACTATAGTTACAAGTATCTTATTCTAACTGTTCAGCAAAATGCTATTATTATAATACTGTTTATATATTACATAGATGATTATTCAAATTTTTACTATTAATAAGTTTTGAACTTATAACCTACTACTTGAAGGATTGACAACTTATCTACTTCACTAAGTTATTACACATCTTGCTACAGAATTAGAATATGCTGCAATAGTATAGGCCATTAAACATTTTTATAGTTATCTAGAAGCTATAGCATTTATCTTAATAACTGATCACTTAGTATTAAAATAGCTTAAAACTATAAAACTTAAAAAATGTATCAAATACTAGATTTTAAAACTTCAATTTTACTACTTTACAATTATTTATAAACTAGGTAAAATTTATTCTAATGTGAATGTTCTCTCAAAACTTTAATATAAAAATTTAAATAATAAACTTAGATTAATATCAAAATTTATTTAATTATTTAAATTTTAAAACTATACCTTTAAATTTTATTACTTATTAATAGAAACAACTTACTAATTAGACTAAATATTTTATAATACAAAACAAACTTTTGTATAAAATAAATAAGAAATCTATAAAGAAACTATTTAGAATTATTAAATAAACAAAAGTAAACCTTATTTTATATATGATGCATAGTTATTTTTATTGCAGAACATTTAAAAATCAATGCTATATATTATAAGATCTTAGAAAGATATTATTAAAATTAATTGTATAGAGATATTAAAGTATATATAAAGACATATAATTAATGCCAAAGAAGAGGCAAAGCTAGAAGAAAAAAATCTTTACATTCTATTAAGATAGAACAAGCTTTTAAAAAAATTAAAATTAACTTAGTAGAACTACTACTTATTATTATTCACAATAATAGATATATTATTATTGCAACAGACTATTTAATTTAATGATCAAAAGCTCAAGCTATACCAAATGCAAGTGCTTTAACTTTTGCAAATTTATCTTTACAAAAATAATTTGTAAACATAAAATACTCAAAATTATTCTTTTAGCTCAAGAACTTAACTTTTAAAATAAAATAATTTAAGTTCTATATAAAAACTTTTTTATTTATTTTTTTTTTTTGGTATTAAGGTGAGGCCTTGCTTATATCTTTATTAGTAATTTAAAATAGTTACATATATATATGC
>CAJVQA010009904.1:0-11754 GCA_910591915.1 Cetraspora pellucida | reverse complement strand
AAGAAATGCATGGATAAGGATCAAAAGAAACGACCCACGGCAACTGTTCTTTGTAACGTAATTGGTTATTGGCTTTACGAAATGAGTCAGGATGATGATAGCGAAATTAAGAATCAATTCTTGGAAGCAGATAAAATTAAACTTAATATTAAATCATCAAAGCATCCGAATGACATGTATGTTAGCAAACCCATCAATACAAAAGAGATAACCAGCCAGATTAATAAAATTGCCTGACGATCTATACAGATAAAAATTTATTCAATAATAATATAGCGAATTCTCAATAAATTTGATTTCAGTACATTTGAAATATAAAAGTATAAAGCTGATAGAACAATATTAATAACGTTACTTTATTCTTTTTTTTACATATTATGATATATTACTGTAAAGGATTTATTGTGAAGGACGGACATTGAAGATTTTCTAGAGAAGCTCACAACCTTGACAATTATATATTAAGCAATAAAAATTATCTTTAAAAATGATACCCAAAATATGGTTACATTATTTTCGAACCTCTTGTGCACAAAAATCTGTAAACCTTCTAGGGTCAAGTGTATCGCGTCAAAACAATAATATTTTTTGTCAATATGTAAACAAGGTAGATTTAACGCTTCTAAGTACATTGAGAAATATTTGGTTTATATACTCGTCAGCCTATAGGTTAGAAATATAATTGGTGGGCACTTTAACCCAGTGATCGACGATCACATGATAATCGCAAGACCGGTATGTGTGACAGGCTATGCATTGTGTGAGCCGTGAAACGTGATCCCGGAAGCACGTGGAATAGGGTGTCCAGGATTATGCGATGCGATGGGGTGAATTATGCGATTTGACTGTGGTCAATTATGCGTTGAATGCGAAATAAATTTAAAATTATACGAATAAATAAATTGATTATGCGATTTTTAAATCCTTTATAATAGCATTTATTTACATATTAAAATTCAAAAAATTTAACATTCTAATTGAATTTTCCGATAATGCATGCCTATTATCCGTTAAAATTCGTTTATAAGCTGAAAAGTTACGTTCTACATCTACACCAGAAACTGGTAACCAAATATATACTAACGCGATTTTACTAAGAATTGGTAACAAAGTCATCTTCTCATGTCAGTAATTATTCAAATCAAAACTTTCACTAAATGTTTCTAATAACCCTGTATAAATTGCCCATTCATTAATAAGATTATTTGATGGATTTTTCAACTCTTCAATTGTCTTATATAATGCAATATTATGTCAATCTGTTTGTGCTTGTATATATTGGAGATCAAAGCAACAGATTCCTTTAAAAATTAGAAATGTGGAATGATTACCAATATGCTTATTAAATTTTTCATAAGCTAATTGAAATGCTTCCTTAAAGATTTCATTATACAATAATATATCATACTGATATGTTTCACAGAGATCAATCATTTTATTTGATTTAGGAGGTAATTGGCAGTCTGAATTTAAAAAAGCATATACTTGTTCTAACCTGTCTGCAAGGAATGGTGCAATTGGTTTATTCTGAATTTTAAAAAACTCAAGATTTTTGACTAACCTATATATTAAATAAATAGAGTAAATAAAATAATAAATACTAATATTTATATAAGTACATGTTTTACTTACAATTGCATATTAAAGATTACAAAATAAAGAATAAATCACAAATAAAACAAATTATCATGATTTTCAAAAACTTTAACCAATTCTAAAACTACTATGTTCTTATTACCAATTTCAGATTTTTTTAAAATAAAAGTTAATTAAATGTGTAAAATGATTATAAATTCAAAATACAAACTTAAACCATGTGTTTCATCTTGTTTTTATAGATAATAACAAGAGTATAGGGTCAGAATACTTATTTGAAGAAAGAAATGAGATCCATCATCATTTCCTAGCTAGGGAATATATAAAGGTCATTTTAATTAAACTAATTGTAGAATCAAGAAGTTTAAAATTTTTGTATTCAATTCATGTTTCTTATATCAAATTGAATATGTAAGCAAAATAGGTATTATGTTTGATTTGTGACATTAAAGATGAGAGAATGTTAAATGCAACTAACATATATGAAACACTATTAGTAATAAATAATATTATATTTTCAAAAGAAATTTTATAATATGATAATGTTAAAATAATAAGCTAAGAAATCGTGGTCTTGTTAACAACTTATAAAAAATCTATCTTAACCAAATTAGTTTGATCATAATAATTAAATAGAACATTTACTACTGTTTTATTACAAAAATCTATCATCTCATCTATTGTGATACAAATTTTTTTTCCACCTAACAAATTTTTAAGTTTTTGTTCTTGTTGTTGAAATAAAATCAGAAGATACTTTTTATGAATTTGATTAACACCAGGAACTGCACTACTATATTTACAATGTTCTTGTAAGAAAGGTCAAAAATGTTGTATTTTTTCAAAAGATATGTCAACTTCAGTGAATATTTTAACCAATTCAAGAACAAATTGCTCTCTTTTATCATAAAATTTGCTAAAAAAAGTAATTGCAAACTGAGAAAGAGTTTTTTAAGGGTTTTTAAGTGCTGATTTTTTTTTGATTGATAGTTAGAGAATGCCAAATAGTTGTCTATCATAGATTTTTTTTCATGATCAACAGTGTTTTGGCAAAACTGACAGAAAAATTTTTCACCATTTACATAAAAATCAATTTTATATAAAGGATTTCTGATAAGTCATTCTGTAGTTATAATCATGATATTTGATGTTTCAATTAGGTGTTTTTTTTTTTATTTTATCAAGCTTTTTAACAAACAGCAAAAAAAAACTAAATGTTTCATTTGCTTTATAAAAAATGTTACAACTCAAATTATTTTTTTTTTTTTAGCTTTGTTTGTCATTTCATTATTTTACATTTTATGTATATTGATATAATGAACTACTAAATAAGAGGGTCTGTTAAAGCCAAGTACATTGTTATGATCAAAGAGAGCTTTATATCTTCAAACCAGATTTAACTTAGTGCCGCAAGCATTAATTACAAGACTTATGATTTACTTCAATACACAATTACAAGAAAAATACTTCAAATGTAACTAATACTAAAAATAATCTTTTTTTTTTTATTAGTGTATTAAAACCCTTCTTTTATACTACTTATTAAACTCCCTAATTATTATGCAAGGCGTAAAATACTAATTTAACTCTATAGAATATCGCAATAATCAACAAAGCATAATATAGCAAATGGGTTCGATCATATTGTAGAGTTATACAGAGAAAAAGCATAATGTTAAAAAATTACATCTACCTGCTACATACATTGTATTCTTGATATCTATATAACCCACTAACAATAACTGAATCAAAAAAGTAATTCTAACTGGTACCTGGCTTTACGTTCCTCCGAATAAGGCAATTAATTAATTTATCATTTATATCATATCTACCAATCACATTCTTGCCATGTGATTTTATGCCTTTTTTCACCTAATTATGCGAAGCATATGCGATACGAAAAAACATTCAAAGCACGTGACATGGGTGCATCACAGTGCATAGGGCACCAAATTATAAATTTTTTATTCTATACCTAACCTTATAAAATTTCAAATTACTTAAATTTCGTTCTCACAACATATACGGGATCCCTAATTTCTCCCTACAGTTATAATTGGACAGTTGTAAATGTCATCTCTAATTGGACAGTTGTAAATGTCATCTCTAATTGGACAATGTCGACTACGCCACCTTTCATCTACCAATCAAATTATAAGATCAGGTGTAACATAAAATTTTCAAAAAAAAACAAAAATCGTCGGTAGCTTAAAATTTTTAGTTACAAAACCACCTTTTGTGTTCTAACAAAAAAAAATTCCTTGCAAATTTTAGTATAATATTTGTTCTATTAGACCTTTATACTGTTCAATGACATTTTCATTATTTGATCGAAAAGTGGGATTTTTTCTCATCCAATAGGAACTGTGGGGGAAATTAGTAAACCCAACATATACATGGTACATATTACTATTTAATGAATATAAGATTAATTTTAAATTCGTCTAAACAAAGCTTAATTGTGTAAAATTGACACAATACGTGAAGTCAATATTGGTATATGTACGTAGCGATAATTTAGTCTCATGATGGTTAATTAGGTTCACATACCGATACTTATTACGTAATTACATTACAGATGAATAATCACCCGACCACTTTTCAGAGTAACCCATGCAAATAGGGTGATCGGTAGTCTAACAGCTCGTTGTGAACAATGATTCTATTTTTTTGCACATTTCCGGAAACTTAAAACGCAATTATCAATTATGTAATGATCAAAAATAACAATCTATTGTGATTAATCATGATCAACCGCTGAGCTTTTTCTTTTAATATATAAAAATAATGATTAAATATGTAATAGCGACCGTACATAATAACTACAGTATACGTATAATACGAATTATAATTGAATGGTACGACTTGACAGTCGATTATCTCAGAATTTGTAACGTTTGTAACGCCTCAAAAATCACCTGATCCATTAAAAAATTATTACACAAAAAAGAAATTTCGATATTTGTGTGCAAGTTAATGATATAAGTAATTGGTAAGTAATTTATTTGTTTAACATGTGACAGAAAAAAGATGTCAAACTTTACGTCAAACCAATGAATCAGGTGAGAAGAACATTAATCGCTTATATCCGCATGGTATAACAAACACAAATTAAAACAGGTAGATTACAATTACCTATCGCTGTCGCTACAGCTGTAGTTTACAAACATGTTTCAGAGAAAACTCATGACCTTGCAGGTTCAAGAAAGAATTCAAAAAATTAATCGTCGAAAATAAAAATAAACATATGGGAATAGCAGGAGTAGCAAAAAGTCTGTGGTACAATCAAAATATTAGATCTGTGTAAAATATAGAGAATTAGATTTACATGTGGAATAGTCTGGATGACGATCATAAAATAAATTATAGAGCCAAGAAAGTGAGTTACGTTACAAAATTTCATGAAACACTATTAATGGAAAAGACTGAAATTACCCTTTATCCTATTTTGACAGATTTATGATGTATTAATGACTCTCAGTATTCTTCTAAAAATAGAATACGTGTAGTTCTTGTCGGATAAACGATCGGCTGACTAATAATGTATAGGATAAATAAACAAGTTTCAATTCAGCATGTGGATGTTAATTGGACTTTACTGATTATGTGCGTACGTACACCACTTTCATAGTCGGTGATCTAATACGAGATTAATTACGGGATTAATGAATTATGATGAATATCATGAATATCATTTAGTATAAATACCCAAGCCATTCGAAACCCGACATCAAGCACACGTATGTATATATTTTCGACAAAGAAAGCAAAAAAATATATATATCTAAAAAATTTGAAAATTTATATAATAGAAAAAATAAAAAAGCAATAGAAAAAAAAAACATTATAGCCCAATAATAAAAAAAAAAAAAATGTATAAACGAAATATATCATCGATTGTATTATTATCGTTTTTGGTGCTCTTCTATTTTGCTTTCTTAACCACATATGTACAATCCGTGTCCTGTGGTCCTTATGCTGGTAATTCATCATGTCTTACCGGATTATGTTGTAGCAAGTAAGTTTTTCTCAATTTTAAACTTGCTTATTAATAAAATTAAAATTCTTATTAATCGTTGTATTAATTACAGGGATGGCTTTTGTGGTAAAACAGATTTATGTAAGTACTATTTAAATAATTATAAATATAAGATTTTTTTTAAAAAAAACTTTTTTTTATCAGTTTGCGGTGAGGGTTGTGATCCCAAATATGGTGTCTGCGGGGAGGTAATAATATCTGGTAGTGCCACAACTGTGATTCCTAGTCCAACCAGTCCAACGAAATTATCTGAAGCAAGTGGACCAAAAAAAAATTCCCTCGGCATATTGTTCTTAGTGGTGTTGGTCGCCGTTGTTCTTTTATAACTGCGTGTAGCTTATATAATTTATAATGTTTTTTAATAATCGTAATTTTTATTAATAACTAATTTTTTTATAAGGATAGATATGAAAACTTTTTTATAATATAGAATAATATTACACACATTAATACAAAAATTTATTGCTATGATTTTTGATGATCATTTGTTCACGTGAGCAAAATTCTGATCATCGTGATATCGATATTGTCGTAATTTATGAATTGATTGAAACTGACACTTGTTTAAAAATTATATGGCTTTGCTTAAAAAGTTTCAAAGCCACAAAAAACTAGGTATTTTTGATTTATAAAAAACAATTTAATTATAAAAATCAATTTTGTATATATGTATGAATAATGTTTACAATGTGAAACAGTTTACGTATTCAAGTTCCCTGCATATAAAGCCATTCATTATATAAATGTTATGAAAAAAGTATATATATATGCAGTACATATGACATAAATACTGCATAATGATAACAATAAATGTAGCATTGGTATATATTTATCGATTATATAGATGCTGCCAAAGAAAAAATCATCATTAAACTTGTAAAATAATTCTGCTGTAGAGATGGCTTCATCAAACAACGCATAAAGAAATCTTTTTCGCACTCTATTTACATTTTTATCTATAATTAAATTACAATTTTTATATTATACATTTTTTTATCCTTATATTTTGTATGCTACTACACTAAGCATTTTTTTGAGATATATGCATTATCTTGTATAATAATTTTAATACTAGTCTGTCTAAATATATTGAAATTAATCTTTTTTTTTATTTTTATATCTTGTTTTTTATACTAAATTTCAAAATTATAGTTATATAATGTTTTATAAGATAATTTATAGTTTTTTTGTAATTTATTTTTTAAATTTTTAGTTTCAAAGTATTTGAGTTTAGAAATTGCAAGTTAGGCAGTTTCATTTTGATAGTAAAATATAATAGTATGTTTTATATAATATATATGTATAATGTAATTATGATATTTACTATATTTTTAACAATTATTTTACTAATAAATTTATTTGGCAGATAATTAATTATAGACCAGTTTTTTTTGTAAAATATTTTACTGATAGTTCATTGTATAAACAAGTTTTTTTTATAAATGTATTAATTTTAATTTTAAACATAATTTTAACAACAATAGTTAAAATTATTTTGTAAAATAAATTATTAATAAAATATATTGTTTTTAAAATAAACTTATTTATAAATTAATTATTTGTAAAATATGCTTAATAATAAGTATTAGTAAAATATAATATTTTTAAAATGATTATTAATAAATTAATTAGAACTAATACTAAATTACTAAAATATTATAATGAAATATTATAAAAAAATATATTTAAGAATTTAAAAAAAATTAATATAAAGTTAAAAAAAATAAGTTTTTGGTCCTATAGCTTAGTGAATAAGTTTTTAAACTCTTTACAAACAAGATCAATAATTTTAGTCAGGCTAAAGGCAATTTTGTTTTTGTAACTTATTAAAATTATAATCAAATGCAAAACTTTATAAAAAAGTTCAAATACAAATACAAATTTGAAATAAAAAAATTTTTAAAGAGATCTAATTATGTAGTACAGACATTATATATAATAGTAATATTACAAAAGGTTACAGTTATAAAAAAATTATGTATATAAGTTTTTAAAGTTAACATAGCACTAATATCTTTTCATCTTATAATATAAGCAGTATCAACATTTTTGCATCTAATTTGTAAGATACTTACTTAAAAAGATAATTAACAAATTATATAAATAAATTTTAATTAAAAAAAGTAATCTAAAAATAATCAAGACTAAAATAGTAAATAAAATAATAAACATAAAAATAGTTTGTAGTAAAAGATTGGTCTAATTAAAATTAAAAGTATCTCTGACATAATCGAATAATTTGATTATAAAAGAAAAAACTTAAAAGTTAGTATATAACTTTTATATATAAAAAAAAAAATATCAAATCAGGTTCTGATAGAAGTTTATAATAAATAAGATTGTAATTAACCAACCAATATAAGATAAAATTTGCAAAGTAGTATAATATTATTAGTTTAATATAACTTTCTAAATATAATAAAAATTGTTCTACAGATATTATTAAATAAGTTAGAGGCTTATAATATATAATAATATAATATATATAACTAAGGTCAAAGAAATTTTTAAATATAATTAGAATTGTTCTTTGTAAATATAACAAGTTCTAATTTCTATTATAAAAAAAAGTATTTTATTAAAAATTAAATACAGTACTAAGTTAATGTATAATACTAAAACTTGGAGTATTTGCAAAAATAGTAGCAACAAACTTAGCTTAAAATACAATTTAGTTAACACAGATTAAATGAATAAATAAAGAGTGAATAATAAGTAAATAACAAAAAAAAATCTCTATTATTCTATTCTATATCTACTAAATAATAGCAGCATAACAGCAATATAACAATAAAATAATAGTAAAATAATAAGAAGTTTATCAATATAAGTAGTATAATAGTAAGATAATAGCAAAATAATAGAACAGTTCTATTATTTTATTTTTAGTCTTTGTACTAAAAGTAAATAATAGAACTGTTCTATTATTTTGCTATTATTTTATTATTATATTACTTATATTAATAAACTTTCTGTTATTTTATTTTACTATTATTTTGCTGTTATGTTGCTATTATACTATCATTATTTGGCAGATATAAAGTAGAATAATAGCAAATTTTTTTTTGTTATTTATTTATTATTCACTTTTTATTTATTTGTTCAATCTGTATAAAAAACTAATAACAATAACAGGTTTTGTTTGAAATACAGATTCTTTATAGATTTTGAATTATTGTTGAAACATCTTAGAAGAATTAATAATAGGCATATCAAAAATAAAAGATTATAAGAATCAAATATATCCAAGTAAGATCAACTTGAAAAAAATACAGTAATAAAAAAATAAGAAATATAGAAAACAAGATATTACTAAATATAGTTATATTAGAAGTTAAAAGAAACAAAATTAAGTAATATATATAAATAAAACATATAAATATAATTACAAAAAACAATATTTTTGATATTTAGAATATTATATTAAGTTTTAGAAATATCTTTGTATGTTTAGCAGTTTAATAATATATTTTGACTACAAGTAGTTGCCAAGATAACTGTATATAAAAATGCAGCAAATATAAACTTAAATGTTATATAGATAACTAGATAAAGTTAGTAGAATAAAATTAAAATAGCTAATATAATACTAATAATTATTTTGCAAATATAACTTTAAAATTATACTATATTAAATTTAGAACTTAATAAACTAACTAGCAATATTATCAAAGTTTTTTTTTTTAAATAAAAGTTAAAAAATATATATTAATAAATTAAACTAATATAATAAACAATTAAAATTAAATATTATAATAAAATTTATTAAAACTATTAAGTTGTAATAAATTTTATAACTAATAAATATTATGTAAAAGATTTTTTATTTAAAGAAAAATAATAAATAAAATAATAAACAAATATATATTTTTTTAAAATATTAAAATAAGTATTTATGATTTAGAATTTTATTAATAATATATTTATCTAATAGTTGTATTACAACTACAAAAGACAATCATAAAAAGAATATACAACTAGCTATTTATATAACTTTAGTTATTATCTATTTTAAGTAATTCATTCAAAGATTCTATACTAGCTGCTATATCTGAAATCTATTTATAAGTTCTTTATTTAAATATTTTAGTTTCTATATTCATCTATTTATTTACATCTACTAATGACTTTAGTTAATATTGATTAAAATATATTATAGCTATTAAGTCTTTAAAGCAATTTACTCATATGAAGAACCTTTGACATTATATTAAATCTTTAGAATTTTTTGTATTTTATTCTTATAGTTAACTTGATAATGTTATAGCTAAGACCAACACTTGTAGTCAAGACTTATCATTAAACTGTTATGCTCTTGTAGAGTTTATTTTAACTTTGATACTTATTTTACAATATATTTTTATTATTTTAATATTTAATTTAAGTTTTACTAAGCTTTTAGTTCAGATAATTCAAAAAGATAAATATAATCATAACTCTGGTTTACATGTTTGTCAGTATGTAATTTTTTTTTCAAAAGGTTTTAACAGTCTGATTAATTACAATAGTTTCTTCTTAAAAACCAATATATTACTTAGCTTTACAAGTTTTAGTACTGTTTTCTAAATTTAGTTTTTACAATAGCATTATTAAAAGATAAAGTTATTTTACTATTTAGGTTTTTCAAATAGGCTTCTGTTTTCTTAGTTTTTATAATTTGTATAGTTATAAAAACTTATTATAAGTTCATACCATCTAGTATCAGTTTGTGTTTTTTTATATAAGTTATAATTATTGTATAAATGCTATATGTCCTTTTAGTTATACTGATGCAATACAGATAATAGGTATTTGATTAAAGATAAGAACTTTTATTTTTTAATTCTAACTAATAGCAAAAGACAGTTAATTATATTACAAAAAAAATTTTTAAAATTTTATCAATACTGAACTTTGAACTTTAGACTTGCTACTTGGAAGATAACAATATAATTATTTCATTATATTACTATGCTCTCTAATAAACAAATATTTAAAAAAAATTTTTAAATTTATAGTTTTTTAGATACAACAATAGAATTAAATTTAAAACTAATTTATTATTTAGTAATATAGATAGGCTTAACAAATAGTTATAATGAGAATGATGATCTTAGTATAATAGTTGGGTTAACATCTTCTAAGTAGTAAATTTAATATTCAAATTTCATCAGCAGTCCTATTCTGGCAAATTTATTTATAATCTGAGGTTTGTAGATCCTGTAATTTTGGTTATACTAAGACTAACCTTGGAAGTATACAATGTTATATAAATAAATCTGAAAAGTATATACTTAGATTAGAAGCCTACTTGGAAATTCTAAGCAGAAAAGTAGTACAACTTTTGACAGTACCATTTGTGAAGATCTTGATCTAAAGAAGAAAATCTAGGGCAAATAATCTGTATAGGCAAAAACCTCTAGATAGAAGTCTACTAACCTGGCTATCAGTTGATCTGAGCATAAGTTGCATTATGCTGAACTAACTGAATTAGTAGTATAGAAGAACTTGCAAGGATAAATGAGGTATTAGTAAGATTGTAAAAGAAGAGTACTGGAGTTGTATAAACTTTGCAAAAGTTGTAAACTAGGTTTAGCTATAAATTTAGATACAGAAGGTTTTAGTGACAATGTCTTGAAGATATACTGCATAAAATAAGGTATAGTATTCTAAGAGTATAGATATGCATCTAGAACTTTTCGACTGACATTGTGTAATAGAAATGTTTTAGTGATACAGTAAAGATTGCAGTATAAAAAATTTGAATAGGCAACATCTATAGTTGAATTGCAGATATGACAGCTAGTGTAAAACCTATATATAGATGGACTACTTAAATTAGATACCAAAAGTATACATATATCTAGATATACACTAATGTAAGATAGCTTCTTTGAGGTAATCAGACTGTGAGCTACTATGTCCTATTATATTGAATAAAACAGCTCTTATTTCAGAAAGACTAGTTTAACTATAAACAAAAAAAACAAAAACAACTAATTATAATTATTAGATTTTAAAACTTAAAAAAATGCTTTAATAATTAAACTATTTATTTATTTATTTTTTTTTTTAAATATTAAGGTAAGTACTTGCAACCCAGAATTTTATTGATAGTACATTCAGCTAATGGTTGCATT
>CAJVQA010009903.1:0-11754 GCA_910591915.1 Cetraspora pellucida | reverse complement strand
TGCTCTTCTTTTTTACTTAGTCCTACCAGGGTGGTTCAGACAGCCATTTTTGTGTAAAATTGATTTTTGTTTCTTGTCGAATTTGTGTTTGAGTGATTAGCAGGAAGAGTTTTTGTAATAATGTTGTTATTTTTTTTTATTAATTATTTACTATTTATTTATTAATTAATAAATTATTTGCATTAGTAAAATTAATAAATATTCCAATAGCCCTTATTCTATACATATAAATAAATACCTATGCATAAAGATCTTTAAGTGCAATTTCAAGTTTATACAATAAAATAAATGCATATTAAATTTGTAATAAAAAAATCAGCCTATAATATGCATATCAAATTTCATTCTATGTAAATGTATACTGAATTGCTAATTTATAAGAAAATTAAAAATCAAATTTATATTAGTGAAATTAATATTTTCATATTCTTTATCCTCTATATGTAAATAAATATCTAATGCATAATGATCTCTAAGTGCAGTTCTAAGTTTATACAATATAAAATTAATTCGTATTAAATTTGTGAAAAAAAATTATTCTAATATACATGCCAAATTTATAAAAAGTCAGTTGGTCTATGCAATACATCTTGAATTTGTGAGAAAAAAATTAAAAATCAAATATTGTAAATAAAAAATAATAAATTGCTGCTATATATACCAAAATTCTTAAATAATTTGTTAAAATAATAGTCCAGATTAGCAAAATGTAATGAAGGTCTTTTTTTACTAATTGCATCTAAAAATTATAAAAAGAAGAAGTTGTAATATTAAATTATCTTTAAGTTGAATAAATTAGTGTTTCTTTATCTATATCTTTAAATAAATTATTATAAGAAAAATTTTCTATTATCTTAATCTCTTTAATTTTTCTCATATTATCATTACTAAATGAAGTAATGCTTAACAATGAAATTAACAGATTAGTGCCAATTAACATCAACACAATCTTTGATATTGATAAGGAGTCTGATATGGATATTAGTAACAATGAACTTAATAATATTTTTGATAGAATTATAAATGCAACAGACAATGTTAAAAAAGTGTAAGAAATAAAAGATAATAAAATCCTACAGGATTTAAATAATACAGAAAAATCCAAAACATTTTATCTATCTGTTGATAGTTATAAAGAATGAATCAAAAATTTTGAGAAGGCAGAACTTAGTTATGTTAAACATGAATATAGAATAAAAGAAGATAGCTTTATAAAAAAATATAGATAAACAGAATAATGGCACTGCTATTATTATAATATATACAATAGTACTACTAGAAAGGATTTTAGTAAAAAGTTATAATTTTTACAAAAAGAAACAAAAAAATATAGATGCAAAAGTTATATTAAAGTAGCATATCCAGGTGATTCAACAATAATAATCCTGCAACACTATTATAAACATATTAATCATCAACCTGGCCAGCTATCAGATTTATATATGCTTCCTTTGTTTGACAATATACACTATTTCATTAAACAACATGCTCTAAAAGGACTTGATACTTATAGTATTCAACAACTTTTGTGGCACTGGAAAATCAAACTTCAAGATTATATGCATCTTTTGAAACAGGGAATGAAATCTTAAAATATTTAATCATTATGAAATAGTTTAGTAACAAAAGATGATATTTATATTATATTGTGTATAATATAATGAAATTGTATGCCTACCTTGATAATGATGAATTAAATTCTTTAATAAAGTAGAAAGAGAAATTAAATTGCACAGATAGATGTTATTTACTTAATTATAATAATAATAATAAAGGATTCATATTTGCTTTTCAAACAAAAAAGCAAAAAAAACTAATAAAATTTGCAAGAGCAATGTGCTTAAATAGTATGCATGTGTTGAATCAACATGGATACCATCTTTTTACACTTATTATTCAACATCTAGCAACAGAAAGTGGATATCTGATCATGTTTTTAATTACAAATTCAAGTAATCAGTTATCTTAAAAGCTTAGTTTGATTTTTTTAAAAAAAAAAATAGAGAATAAAATTTAGATATCTTTATGATCGATGATGCTGATAAAGAGATCATGGTTATTGAATAATGCTTTCTGAATAGCAATATATTATTATGTTATTTCTATGTTTTGCACTTCTGGTGTTACAATCTGAATCATCATCGTGGCACTAATAAAGATCTACACAAAGTAATTATTTGAGAAGATCTTTGGCAGCTAATGAAAACTGAAAAATAGGATGATTTAGAGGCATAAAAACAGGTTACAGAAGCAATTAATAAATAAAGACAAGTAAATATAGAAGCTACAAATAAATTCACAGAATATTTTGAAAGATGCTAGAAACCCAAGTATAAAAAATAAATGGGTTGTCTAAGAAAGGTTGTTAGAAACATGATGAATACAAATAATTTAATAGAGGCATTTTATTAAAAATTAAAATATATATATATATGAAGAAGATCTAGATAATGCCTTGATAGTGAAGTATACATACTTGTTGAAATAATACTTTGGAATTTGAACTTCTCTGTTTTCTTAGATAACTTAAATATTGAAAGGATAAATTTACAAAAACAACAACAATGACTCTGAGAGATTAAAGAAGCAAAAAAAATCAATCAGAACAATATCTACAATCTTAGCTCAGATACTTGGATTATCTATTTTATAACTAATGCTGATATTAAATATAATATTAGAAGAAGTAATGAAAAAGATAATTTAAACACTAATTTATATATTTGTACTTGTTGCAATTTCAAGATATACTAATTATCATGCAAGCATATATTTGCTATGCTAAGTTGGCTTCAGATCTCTGAAGATAATATAGAAAAAAATAATCAAAATATCCAACTTCAATATTCTACAAAAATTAATATTTTTAGTTCTTTTAGCTCTTTTCATTTACTTGTGAATTATACTAATACAGAAAAAAATGAGTTAGAAAAATTACAAGAAGAACTTGTAGCAATAATTACAGAATAGAAGAATAAAAATAATTAGAATATTTATAGTCTACAGCTTACTCTTCAACAATTAGTCCAAATGGAAAGAGCAAGAATTGCAAGAATAAACACTGTATCATTAATTATTAGCAATGAATTTGAAATCCAAAATGTTGCACCAAATACAAAATTTTTTTTTTTTAACTTAAGCAGTCATGCTAGTACTTTATTAGAATTCTTGAAACTATACAAATTACAGAGAATTTTCCTAATAACTAAGTCTAGCATCACCTGGCCACCCTATTGGTACCTAAGTGTGACCTGCTGCACTACCTTAAGCAGGCTAATAAATGCTATTTATAATAATAAGAACTAATAAATATAATAGATATAATATATATAATAGATATAGTAAATATAATAGAAATGATAGATTTGTTAGAAATAATAAATCTAATAGAAATATAATATTTGTAATATCTGTAAGATCTGTAGGAAATGTAAAATTTCTGGCACAGTAATTTGAGTCAATTAGAATCAAGTCATATGTATTAGAATTAGTACTTTTCATCAAAATCATCCCAGTCTTATGATCTTGTAATCAGAATCATATAATCTTGTGCTCATTAGAATCATCTCAGTAAGCTGAATTCAATGATGATTGTTTCATCCAATTTGGTTTGGTACATCAAAAGTTATGATCAAAAATATGTAAAACTCTTAATGTTTACAATAATAATAGCAGAGATATGAATTAAGCATATAATAACAGAAAAAAGCAAAACAAAAGTTAAAAAAAAAAGATAATTAAAAACAGTATATTTGTATAATCAAGCAAAATCAGAAGACTAAAAAAATTATATACAAAAGCTACAAAACTAATTAGAAAGAGTTAAAGTTTTGAAAAAAATTAATAAAAAAAAACAAAATAAAAAAAAGATTAGAAAAAATAAATAACATATAGAACATAATAGAAGAAGCAATCATTATAGTAGCAAATAAATATATATCTAAAAAAATATATATATAATATAATAACAAACAGAAGAAGTCAGAGAAAACAGTAACAAAAAAGGGGTTGGATCCCATAGCTTACTTATTAAGCTCTCATCCTCTTACAAACAAGGTTAATGGTTCAAGTTTGGCTAGAAGTAAAAATACTCTATAATCAAAAATAGAACCTATAATCAGATACAAAGTTCTATAGAAGTTCAAGTAAAGGTACATATTTGATCTAAGGACTTTTTAGAAGAAAACTAGTATAGCAGAATGTGGGCACTACTATAGTAAAAAATATGAAGAATGTTATCAACATTTGTGAAAAGAATTAGTCTTACCTAATATAAAATCACCTCTGGCATTATAAATTCAAATAGGTGTAGTCATGAGATCTACTTCTATTTGGTAAAGTTTGCATTAAGAGTAAAGTAGCCCTAAGGTCTGTTATTAAAAAATTAAGTTAATATTATAGAAAAAATATTGAAAATCAAAGAATTTAAATAGGAAATCCACAGGTGGGTTTCAAATATAGCAATTAGTAGATAACCTGTAGGCAGAATCTTTAAATAGATAATGACTAAATTTGTATGAGTGACTAATTGTAGTCTTATTGATATACAAAATGTAATACCACTCTACAATATTTGTAGATTGTAAGTCTTAATAAAAAAAAATTATGAGGATAGACATCACTCTTTAAACCTAAAAAAAAAAAAAAAAAACAGTAACAGAAAAAAAACATTGTTAAACTCTAAAAATTAATCAAATACACAAAGACAAAAAGAAATCAAAGAGTAACAGAAGTAAAAAGAAGTAAAATAAATAAACAATTAAAAATACTAGGCAAGAAAATTAGTACAAAGCTATCAAGATTACAAAGGCAATGGTCAAGTGCAGGAATAGAAGACATAAAGAGCTAGAAAAAGTTATTAAAAAGAAAAAAGAAAGTTTAAAAATAAATAAAAAAAATACAAATAAAAAAAATATAGATAATAAATATAAAATAATCAAAACAGACTAAGGAAAGATAATAGCTAGTCTTTTAAATAGCCTATATAAGAAAATAGTACTCAACAGATTTATTAAGCAAGTAAAAGAAGAGACAAACTTAATAACAAACTCAGAAGAGGTTAGAGCTGAAATAGCAAAATACTATAAAAAACAATTTAAAAAAAGAAATATGAAATTAGAAGAGATGTTAGAAAAATGAAAGAAAATATATAAACTTTGAAAGAACATTAAAGAAAAATAATATGCAGAAGTAGAAAAGAAATCAAAGAAGAAAAATAGAAAGAAGTACTAAGAAAACTAAAGACAAAAACAGCTTCAGGCATATCAAATATAAGTTATATTTTGATAAAATAAACAAAAAAGAAAATATAAGTATTTAGAGACTTTACAGATTTATGTCTAAAAGAAGAAAAGATACTAACCAAATAAAAAATAATACAAGTTTATTTAATACCAAAAGATGTTGAATAAAAATATAGTCTAAACAATATTTGACTAATAGTGCTAATAAAAACTTTCAGAAAAGTTATAACAAAAGTGATAACAAAAAGATTTGCCAAAGTATTCATAGAAAAAAAAGTACTTAGAAGACCAAATTATGCAGGCCTTCTAGGCAACTTAACAAAACAGCTAGTATACATTCTTAATATAATAATAGAAGAAGTAAAAGAAAAAGACAAAAAAATATGAATATTCTTGCAAAATATAAAAAAGGCATTTAACTCAGTTCTAGTAAAGAGTCTTAAATTAGCATTATGAAGAGTCAAAGTATCTAAAAGAACAATTAAATATATTCTAAACTTGGTTTATAAGAGGCAATTAAAAATTACAACCTAATAAAAAAAATAATAGTAAGAGATAGTATAGATTAAGATAAAATAATATCCTTATTAATATAGCAGTTATTTTATAATTTGCTATTAGAAAAAATAAAAGAAGTTAAAAGATTTGAACTATATAGAGCAGCAAATCAGAAAAGGCATACAATGTAGCAATATTACAAAGTATCATCAAGCAGCAATTACATATATAGATAACACAATATAGATTGCAAGTAGTAAGGAGCAGCTAATAAAAATCTTAAAAATAGCAAAGAAATTTTTTAAAATAAATGATATTAAAATAAACAGAACTAAATTAAAACTGCTGATAATGAATACAAAAGTAAAAAAAATAGAAAAAAAAGTAATTTTTATAAAAAGCAAAATAACAGAAGAACTAAAGAACAAGATAATTCATTTATTAGAAATTTAGTTAAATAATAGAATAAATGCAACACTAATAAAAAAGAAAGCTAAAGAAATAATAAGCTAAATAATAAAAGATCTTAGATATAAAAAAATAACAATGGGCTAGATTGCATATATAAACAATGTAATAATAATATTAAAACTAAGTTATATATTACAACTAATAAAAATATTAAAAAGAAATATAAGTAAAATATATCAACTAATAATAAGCTTGGTGAAGCAAAAAAGCAACCTGCAAAAAATATTAAAAAACTGCATAATAGAACATAAAGATCTTAAAAGCTATAGAATACTTTAACAAGAATTAATAATAAAACAGATAAGTGGTCTATTAAAAAGATTAAATAGACCAGTATTGCCTACTAGAACATTCTAGTAAAAATTACTAGAACTGAAAGATTATTAGAACTAACTGAAAAAAATAAGAAATATATTATCTTCCAATAGTAAATTGTTACTAGACCTTTTTAGTGAGAATTTTATATTACTAAAAAGAAGTTCTAGTAACTTCTGATAACTTCTAGTAATATTTTTTTGGTTTTGACAAAGTTACTATATCCAGATTCATATTTTCATCTTTGCTATTAATGATTCAGATATTACAAACTCTTATTTTTAGCTTTATAGTATTGTATATAATAATCATTATACTATATGTAGTCTAAATCATAAATAAGAAAACAAAATATTTATAAAAATTTTTCAAAAAAGTATTCTAGACTTGCAGCAGAAACAGTGCCTGATTTAAAGTAAATTCTTCTTACCTGTAATTAATTACAAATTAAATTATTTATATTAAATTCAATTATGATAAACATTAGTTTTAATATATATAACATTAATGGTTTTTGTTATATCTTGAACTATTATTCTGAAAAATGCTTATTTTTTTAGAACAAAGCATATTTAAGTTACTGATTATTTCTATAGAATTCTAATAACTTTTGGTTAACAATTAAAATCTGGCTTCTAATTTTTTGTAATTAGATGCTGAATTTTATCTAGATTCTATGAAAATAATCATTTCTGAAGAATAAATTGAAATGCATTTTTCAAAATTTTTTAGTATATATTTGAAAAATAAAGAGAAATTTTATTTATTTTTTTTAAAAAAATATATATATATTTTTTTTAATGCAAGAGAAGTAGTGGATATACTAGAAATAGAGAGAAGGTGCCTAGCAGGTGATATAGTAAACATAAAAGAAAACTATAAAAAAAAAATAGACTTACTAAAATTCAAACATCTTTAGCATTAAAACCAATTTAGTAGATACAGGTTATACTAAGTAAGATCTAAGTAGTAATCTTGGTACCAGCTTAGTAAGCTTGCATCGAGGGTAAATCAAAGGCTAAGAATACTCAGTAACATTCAATAGGGTGGTACTTTGATATAAATAGTAACCAGGTAGCCCTAACCTAATATGTCAATATAATGATAATGTAGATGTTATAAATATATGCAATAATATTAAAAATCAGAAACTTTAAATAGGAAACCTACAGGTGGATTTCAGGTATGACAATAATAGGTAACCTGTAGATGGAGTTTTTAAATAGACAATGACTAAGTTATATATGTGGCTAATTGTAGCATCATTGATAGACTTTGTATATAAAAATGATGTAATCATATTGTTACAAAGTAGATTTTTAGCATAGCATAGTATATTATATTATTAGTAGTTGTTATATATTCATTCTTATATTTTATATTATATTTATTATTAGTTATTAGTATAGTTATATTATAGTATATAGTAGTTAGAAAATAGAATTTTAATTGGCTATTATAAGTATAATACAGATACATAACATTGGGTAACATCTATGATGTTATTATTATCTTACAAACCCCAAGTACCTCTACATAAGTTTCATATATCCTAGTACAATTTACTGTACCAAATAACATAGTACAAGAATCCCAAGTATCTCTTTCACAATCCCCAAATATCCTAACACAATTCCCAAGTATCCCAACACAATTCTCAGATGTCTTTGCACAATCCCAAGTGTCTCTACACAATCACCAACTGTTTTTACATAGACTCAAGTACCTTGACACATGCACCAAGTGTTTCAAGTACAAATGACAAATATACATAAACATTGTCCCAACTATCTCTGTACAAACTCCACTTGCCTCTGCACAATCTCCACTACCCCAAGTACAGTATCAAAAGATGTTACTCAAATCTCCACTATTCCTACTAGGTAAAAAGATATATAAAGAATACCTTTTTCCCTTCCCTGCCAATTCCAAGTTCCTATACTTCAACCCAGACATAATGACCTTTTAATAATAAAAGTGTAATATTCCTCTTCTAGGGTAATTCCTACAGGCAAGGTTATCACTATGTGTATTGTTAATAAAAAGTTAATCTATATACTGTTATTATCTCGAACTGTTTGTCTACTGTTATATAGTAAAGTAAACTACTACACCTCCACCCTATATATATTTGCAATAGTTAATCACTGTACTGGATGATCTTGCTACTTGGTTGTATTGTACCAAGAAGACTACAATTCTGTAACATTTTGGTACCTTCTGGTAGAAAAATAAAAAATTTTGGATGAATCTAACAAATCTTCTCTAGTAGAAAAATAAAAAATTAGTTAACTATCGTTTTTCTTTAATATTTCTATGAAATTTTATCCTATCTTCGAAATCTCACCTTCTTTAGATTCTTGAACATTTTCTTTATATTTTGATATATAGGTTACTTAATAACAAAATGCTTCTCTGATCTTTTATAAATCGTTAAAGTTTTAACTCCCTTCTTGTTACAAATAATTTCTTTAAAATTTTCTTTTTTTGAATATCAATACACAAACTTTGACCCTTAATACTCACCATCCACTTGTCTGTTTTGGATGAACTCACCTTCTTTAGATTCGTAAAAAGTTCTTTTACATTATTCATCTAAGTATTAAGATCTATTAACTTAGTACCAACATCTTAAAAAGAAGAAAAAGAAGAAAGAAAGAAATTTTACAATAATGATTTTGAATATATTTTGTATTTCTTTAATATCTCAATGAGTTTTGATCCTACAAAAATATAACACATATTAGCATATTCACAGAAGACTGTTCTACAAATTTTATTATACTATATAATAATGCGAAAATGCATTTCTGATTCGTAAATCATTTCCAAAATAGTAATGACATTTTCCTACATTTATAAAATCCTTCTTGGAGATGACAAAAAGAAGAAAACAAAGAAGATTCAGGATTTCTTTAAATTACCATAGAACATTAACCACTGGACCAAATTTAACATTTCAATTATCATTAGAATCGTAGAAGTCTGCTCTACAACTTTAAGTAAGGATCTAAGACATAGTTACTTAATACCAACATTATATTCGGAATATTTTTGTAAAAATGTATTCTTGGAATGATTTTCCTTACTGTGCCATATAGACAAAAACTTTAAAATTTTTTTTTAGATCTCAAGATATTACATGACTTCTAGATATCTTATTTCTTTTTGGTTCTATATTGGCTAGAGATACCAAAAATGATGACTGCTTGACCATTATATATAAGAGATAATAACATATTGATATGAAAATTCCTTATAATCTTTAATATACTTATTTATTAAATTATTTTACAAACACAAAATTTATTTAAATTTTATTATTTGGTTTAGTTTAATATAAGTCCTGGATGTAGGTAATTCCCAAGGCTCTCTCTCAACAAAAAACATTTTTTAAGACAGTTTGTTATTTCTGAACAAAAGTGACTGATGGTATATTTTCACCCTTATAAAAATAATCCTAGAAAGATTTAATTTTATTATCCAAGCTAGGAAGATTCTATCATGTACTCTTGGACATTAATACTTGGAAGGTTCAACCATGTACACATTAATGAAAAATATAAAATTAAATTTATTTATCCTGACAAAGACTCAGATGTATTGGAATATTTATTCTGACAAAGACTCAGATGTATTGGAATATTTATCCTAACAAAAACCCAGATGTATTGGAATATTTATTCTGGCAAAAACCCAGATGTATTGAAATATTTATTCTGTTAAAAACCCAGATGTATTGGAATATTTATCCTGGCAAAGATCCAGATATATTAGAAAAAGCATTTTTGAAATTATTATTTTAAGTATACCTCTATTAACTTAACTTGAATTGATTATTTTATATTTTGTATTTTGTATTTTTAAAATTTTGGAATTATAAAGAAGTTTATGCTTTTATCTTTTAGCTTTGATTTTTGATTTTTGATTTTGACATTATAAGTTAATTGTATATGCATATATATTTTGAAATTAATTAGCTTTTGATTTGATTATTTGAATTCTTTATTTTATCTTGCTAGTATCATGTTTTAGATTTATTATCTTCTATTTTTATTATTTTATTATTTTATTATTTTATTACTTATTAGTACTAACTATTTCTAGAAAAACTTATTCCCTGGTGGAATACTAAAAATTATTAATGAAAAACAAATCTGCAAACAGAAACACTAAAAATATCTATAAAAAAAAAACTTTAAAAATGATTTTTGAAAGGTTTTCGTTTTTCATTTATATCTCTATGAGTTTTGAACATAGAAAGATAAAATACATATCATTCTACTTGCAGAAACCTTCTCTAGATTTTTTATTATACTATATCTTAGTAAGAAAACATGTATCTGATCCGCAAATCAGCTCTGAAGTCATGATGACATTTTTCAATGTCTATAAAAATAATTTTCAAGAAACTCTAAGAAGAGAAAAGAAACATTCAGTATTTCTTAAAATCATTATAGAAAGTTATTCACAAGACCAATTTTAATGTTTTAATATTTGTTAGAACCAAAAAGATCTCTTTTACAACTTTATTTAAGAGCTCAAGTCATAAATACATAGTATGAAAAGGCTTTAAAAATACTTTTTCAAAAAAGTATAATTTTAAAATGATTTTCTTTTACTATGCTACATAGTTGAAAACTTTGAAAATTTTTCTAACCTGAATCAGACTATGTAATCTGTAAAGTCTCATTTTTTTTAGTTTTATCATATTCTGAGATACTAAAAGAGATGATTTTTTTGAACATTATATATATTTAACAATCATATACATATCTTATTATATTTTATCTTTTATTAGTATAGTTATTCTCTTTCTTATAAATAATATAAAGTGATAGCTTTATCTACAAAATTCAAAATCATCCCTCATTTGACCAAATATCATTTCAAGCAAACTCCTTTTATCTTGATCTTACTTTTAAAGACCTTATATCTAAAGCCCTAATTGAAACAATTTATAACTATAACATACCTATCAAAATAGCTTCACAAACTATTATCCAAATACTTCTTAATATTAACAACCAAATCTATAATCAAATATGGAAACCTTATTG
The DNA here is from genome assembly GCA_910591915.1 of Cetraspora pellucida. Taxonomy (NCBI): domain Eukaryota; kingdom Fungi; phylum Glomeromycota; class Glomeromycetes; order Diversisporales; family Gigasporaceae; genus Cetraspora; species Cetraspora pellucida. Next base: position 167 of record CAJVQA010009903.1, on the reverse strand, counting down.
TATTGACTTTTCTAACTAGAAAAAAAATAATAACATTACATCTCTCTTAAGCTCTAACAATAATTATAACTCTCAACAAATATAACAAACCAGACATCACAAAAGATCATATATAAACTACACATACTCATGTCTATGTGGAATAGCAGATCAATTACATTTACATC
>CAJVQA010009902.1:0-11755 GCA_910591915.1 Cetraspora pellucida | reverse complement strand
CCAGCTATTCCATATAATTATTTTGTTTAAATAATTATTAAATATATTTTACATGTTATTAACATATTGCTTACAGTGTAAGAATATACAACTTGTATATTTAAATTGTAATTTTGACTTAGAAGATATATTATTACATTTGCAATTTCTTTTCATAGAGAGAAATGTTATTATTCAATTACATATTATAACAACTATTAATAATAATATTTATTGTTATATTTTTCTTAACAGAGCTATCATTATAAAAAATAAATAATTTTTTTGATATTGATTTTATTAAGATCAAATTTCATCCTATTGTGACAATATCATGATCAAAAAAACATATAAAATCACTTGTAAAAGATAATAAATATATTTCAAATATTATATAATTAACAAATATCGATTTTAATAAAAATATTTTCTACTTTGTACATTGGTACCGAGTAAAATTTTATTTATATAAATTTAATATTTTAATTTATATGTTTAAACAATTAATATGAAAATAAGTTATAAATTTTATTTTATGATGATAACAACATTTCATTGTATTAATTGCAATTAAAAATATCAATGTTTAAAGAAAAACAGAATCAATAAAAAAGAAAGAAAAATACATAAACAAGAATTTGATCAAATAGAAGAATTACCAAAATGTTTACTTTGTAAAAAAAATCATTGGAGATGTAAAGAAGAAAAATGTACTCAATGCTATAAACTTGTACTTTGTAATGATATAAATTGTTTAAATTGTAAAGAACAAGAAATCGAATATCAATATTCATTTCCTAGAAATCAAGAAGAATATGATAGTTTTGGAAACATATTAACTAAAAGTATTGTAAAATTTGAATGAACAATGCAAGCAAGATTGCATGCTCATTTTTTTTTACAATTTAATTATTAACTTACAATGTCTAGTGTAAAAAAACTTTTAAAAGATGAAAAAATTTCATTTTTCTCAGGTGTTTTGTTATGTGAAACTTCTTAAGATGCTAAAAATTATGTATTAAAAAAATATGGACGATGTAAGATTCATTATTACCCAAATATAGGAAAATATTATCAGTGTGATTTTTTTAAATTAGATGAATTAGGCAAATGTAAATTATGCAATAACAATTGTTGTAAAGAATGAAAAACAGAACAATTAGATAAATTAGATTCTGGTTTATTTATTTTTGGAAAACATCGATTTATACAGATGGGTGACAAAAATATTTTCACACCTAAGAACTTGGCTTATAATTCAAAAACTTACTAATTAACTTATGTTCTTGATTTGACTATAGTAATTCTTACTCCTTGAAGATTATTTTATATTATTTTTAGATTACATGCTTGCATAATTAGCAAGTTATTTAACTTTACTTTTAAAGTTTTGATAAATTCTGTAAGTAACTGTGTTTCTGAGTAAATATTTTAACAACTATCAGTTTAATTTTAATAAAATTTTACTAGCTTATAGAGGAACCTATTCTCTACTTACTGTAAAAACTTGATCAAATTTTAATTAATAATTAATTAAGAAATTAAAAAAAAATAAAAATTTTATAAGTCAAATTTCTAAGCTAATTTTCTCAATAATTATTAATCTAAAATTAGCAATTTTTATTTTATATAATAGATATGCACTTTCTCTACAATATAAAAAAAATTTGGCTAAATCTAATTACTAGTTGCAAAGATAAATCAAATAATCTACCATAATATGTCAAATTTTATTTATCATTGTATATCTCAATTATCTTAGCAACCAGTTACAGACTTGCTATTTTTTTTTTTTATTTTGTAGAGAAGGCATGGCACTTTTAAATAAAAAAATTTCACTCAATTTTAATTACTAGAAGCTGAGATAATCAAGATTAAAGTTCGGCATTAAAATTTTAATATTATATTATAATTTTGTTGGCAATTGTCATGATTATCATATGATATAATTGTTAAAGAAATACTCAATTCTCAAGCTATCTTATACATAATCTTTATTTAAATACATTTTATTTATTTTTTTTTTTATCTAACCATCCTATAAAAAATGCAATTTCAAATCCTCAGGTTAATTTTAATACCACATTGTAGTTCAGTAATATTATGCATTCCCAGGCATTAGCATTAAATAAGAATAGCTGCACAACACAGTGCTGCACAGGATCAGAATGATCATATATGACATAGGTTAGTTTTCAGTCATAATTTTGAAATAAGCTTGTTGTTATAACATTTATTACTTAATAAAATAGTACATGATTATTAACTACAGGTAAAATTAATATAAGATTTATCATGTTATTTTACTACTTTATTATTTTACTCAAAATTCTTAGAATACATCCTATTTTTTTTTGACTGACTATCAGGGCTTTTTATGCGTTTCGAGCCTTCATAAGATCTGATTTTTAGGAGACTTTGAACTACTATGTTGCATTTACATATCTTAGTGTATATATTACATAGCAATCGCTTTACAGCCTTTAAATAACCATGAATTAGGTTTCTTCTAAATAAGCTTCCAAGTAAGATTTTTCAACATTTAAGATATGCTTCTCGATTGTTTTAATTTAATGGATGATTTTTATATTTACAATATAATTTAAACATAAATAAAAGTAGATATTGCTGAAATATTATACTGTGGAAGTTTATCGTAATTTAAAGTCAATTATGAATTTGCTAAACTTGTTTTACTTACAGAAGAAGTCTTTTGACAAACATTAACCTCTTAAGCTATTAATAGTGAATAAGTTTATATATTTCACTACTGAAGTATAGAATCGTTCAAAATGTACAGTACCCTCAAAAAATATATTATGGTTATACGAAAAAACAACATAAATTTTTTAAGCATATAAATTTATTGCTTAGCAAATTAATAATAAATATAAGATAATGCATTAGCATTTGCAGCTATAACCTCTATTAGAAATAACTTAAGCAGTATGATTTGGAATACTGTTGATTAAATTCATGTATCTAGTCTTTTCTATTTCTTTAAAAGCATTGTCTTCAATTTTTTATATATTCTTGTGGATAGTCTTTACTGTATTCTACGTATTTTTCAGTATATTCCATATGTGCTTTTTTGTATATTTTTTGAAAATGAAAGATTTGTTCGAATATCTGACATCTAGTTTATCATTATCTCAACTTATCTTCTTGGTTTCTAGCTTTTTTTTTCTTTAAACTATACTGTTTTAAAATCTTGTTTCATAACAGGTAATTATAGTTATGCAGCACTGCTTCAATTCGATTTAATGTTATAATTTTTTTTTCTCTTTTTTTTTTGACCAGTATTCTTTAGCAAGATCATTTGTATAGTTTTCATTATTAGAAATTGATATCAAAATTGACACAGTATACAATTGTATTTAATATAGTAATATCAGTAATTCTTATATATTAGACTCAGCTTTTAGTAAAAAAAATAAATAAATAATAAAATAAAATAAAGAAATAAATAAAAAATAAGATTCTATAATTTATTGACAAATTCATACATATTTTCAACAATTACGTTAAATTTAATTTACTGAAACTTTTCACATACAAAATTACATAAATTTTAGTAATTTGTCAGGCATCTTTTTTTGACCGAGTTAAATAAAATAATTAGTTATAGCCATTAATTAAAAAATCTGCAAATATAAATATGTTTCATTAAAGTCTTTTATATTTTGCAAGCTTAAATTATGACTCTTACAGAAAGAAAACACAGAGAAATTATATCTGCTCGAAAATTAGGCAAGTCATATAAGCAAATTGTTAACCTTGTTGGTTGTGATCCTAAGACTGTCAGAAATGTATTAAAATGACTTTACAACCTATCTCAAACATTACTGAATCGTTGAAGAAGGCCACCAATTTTAGATAAATTAGCACATGATCACCTAACACAGCTCGTTCTAAATAATTGCCATATAACTAAAAGAGATATTCAAGCTGCATTGGAACAGTAAAAAGGAAAAATAATAGTTATTTTTTTTTTTGATATTATTTTTTTATTTTTTATTTATTTTTTTTTTGTTTAAAATTTATATTTTATAGGTAATTTTCTGAAGAACTATTAGTCATACTCTTCAGAAATCTAACCTGTTCACACATATTGCTCACACAAAGCCCTTCATTAATAACAAAACTAAAAAAGAATATTGAGATTGGGTAGAAGAGCATCTTCACTGGATGACTGAAGAATAGAAGAATGTTCTTTGGTTTGATGAAAAGTATTTTTGTTTAATTCATCCTAATCTGCATCAGTATATATAAAGAATGCCAAACAAAGAATTTGATGATGATTGCCTTGTTCTGATAATTAAATCTAAAGGAGTTATGATGTGGGGATGTTTTTCTTGGTGGGGTCTTGGCCCTCTTGTCTGTCTTCATGACAGTATTACAAGTGTATCCTATTGTCGAACACTTAGTCATTATGTTATTCCCAAACTTTAGGACCAATATTCCAATAGCAATGAGATATTTCAACATGATGATGCTTCAGTTCACAGAGGCAAGATTGTTAAAAGATACTTAGCTAACAAGAATATTAAAACAATCAAATGGCCTTCATACAGCCCAGACCTTAATCCTATTAAGAATCTTTGGTTCGAGGTTGAAGAAAAGCTCTAAAAACATTATTCAAGACCCAGTAATCTTAATGAGCTTGAGCAGATGGTTATAGAAAAATAGGAAGCATTATCTCAGAGCTATTTTAGACGTTTGGTTAAATGCGAAGTAGACTGTGTCAGAGAAGTATACAATAAAGATGGCAGTTATTTGCACTACTAATTTTAGATAGTGATTATACTAAGTATAAAGATTATTTGCTTGTAATAGTTACCATAAATAAAGTTAAACATTTGCTAAATTAGTATGAAGAACATTTGCTAAAGTAATATAAAAAACATTGGAAAAGTTTTAAAATACCTGTTCAAGTTCACAAATGTTTCAATTTAATTCATCATATTGTTAATTTTTAAAATAAATGCTTGAATTAGTAAGCCTAAATTAAGAAGAGTTAATTACAATCAAAAAAAAAAGAAAAAAAAAATAATAATAAAAAAGAGCAAAAAAAAAAATAATAATAGATACCTATTACCCTAGTTAGTTTCACTTTGTAGTCTCATGAATCAATCATAATCATTGATCAATCTATAGTTATTAATTCTCTAAGATCAAAAAAAAATTAATTTAGTATATACTGTAAATAAGATAGCTGTGCAATGTAGTTGCACAAAAGATTTGTTGTAAGGTTTAAATTTCTATTATAAAAATTTCCTTAAATTAAATACAAATAATCTTTATGTTCACTAATTAAGTAAGTATAGCTGGTAAATGTTTATAAATTTAATATATAGTTTATTAAATGCTTAGGTTATAAATATTATTTATTTATATATTAAATTAAATAATAAATACAGTACTTGTGAAATTTAATGAGTAACTATATTAACCTTTCAGCCTAATACATAAATCAACTATAGCACTTGTATAAATTATGGTTTTTTTTTAATTCTATATTTTATATTTTATTTATTTAAGGGAATTTACAAATAAGAGCCGAAAAATGAAAATAATTACATATAATGGCCTAGTTTTTAAAAATATTACATATAAAGGCCAAAATTTGTTGGAGGTTGAAAAAACGTGATTATGGATTACTGCGCCATAAATTACTATGAACATGTTTTATTATATTAATATATATTTAGAGTTATCTATATTCTAATTATTAGATAAAAGAATAAATAAAGTGCTGGTTATAATCATTTTTGCTTAAATAATAGCGTTAAACTAGCACAATTATTTATAAGGTAAAGAAGTTTTAACAGAATAGCGATTTGTTATAACAATAAATAATTTTAGATGTATACAAAGAAATTAAATTTATTAAATTTAAAAAAAATTCTTTTCGCATTTATAATTACTAATATACAATCGATTATTACATTTTATATGCACTTTATCATTTTATTAATGTTTATATTTTTATACTGCTACAGGCTTGAATAATATTGCAGTTATTTTGGCACTATACAGTATTGCTATGTAATATTTTTGAAAATTGGGCACTTATTTTTAATTTGGTCTCGTATTTTCACTTTCTGGATTCTTATTTTTAAATTTACTTCTTTTTTTATTAAAAAAAAAGTTTTTGTAAAAATGAATGTACTTGGAAAGCTAAGTCCAATGTATATATGATTAAATGCAGTTATATACTTAATTAAATTTGATTTATTTCAATTTTTAAAAAATAAAAGCTACACAGATAACTTTGATAAAGAATGCTGATTAAAAAAGAAAAGGAGGAAGTCACACATAAAAATCGATAAGAAAAGAGAGCTGCACAACTATCATCACCTATTATGAATCAAGATTCTAAAAGACAATGTAAATTTAAAGAAAACAAATTGCAAGAACTAAGATGAAAGATAAATTTGATAAAAATTGGGCAAATCAAAGCAGTTGCAATTGAGACTGTAATATGTAATGATAATCTGGATGTCATACATTCAAACTTCATACTTCAGTAGTAAATTACATAAACTTGTTTGCTATTAATAGCTTAAGAGGTTGATGTTTGTCAAAGTACTTCTTCTGTAAGTAAAACAAGTTTAGCAAATTCATAATCGACTTTAAATTATGAAAACTTCTACAGTATAATATTTTGACAATACCTACCTTTATTTGTATTTAAATTATATTGTAAATATAAAAAATCATCCATTAAATTAAAGCAATCAAGAAGCATGTCTTGAATGTTAAAAAATCTTACTTGGAAGCTTGTTCAGGGAAAACCTAATTCATGATTATTTAAAGGTTGCAAAGTGATTGCTATGTAATATATATACTAAGATATGTAAAGGCAATGTAGTAGTTCAAAGTCTCCTAAAAATTGGATCTTATGAAGCCTCGAAACATATAAAAAACCCTGGTAGTCAGTCAAAAAAAAAATATAGTGTATTCTAAGAACTTTGGGTAAAATAATAAAGTAGTAAAATAATACGATAAACCTTATATTAATTTTACCTATAGTTAATAATTATATACCATCTTATTAAGTAATAAATGTCATAACAACAAGCTTATTTCAAAATTATAACTGAAAACTAACCTATATTACATATGATCATTCTGATCCTGTACAGCACTATGTTGTACAGCTATTCTTATTTAATGCTAATGCCCAGGAATGCATAATACTACTGAATAAACTACAACATGATATTAAAATTAACCTGAGAATTTGAAATTGTATTTTTTTATAGAATGGTTAGATAAAAAAAAAAAATAAATAAAATGTATTTAAATAAAGATTATATATAAGATAGCTGGAGAATTGAGTATTTCTTTAATGATTATATCACATGATAATCATGACAATTGCTGATGAAATCGTAATTAATATTAAAATTTTAATGCTGAACTTTAACCTTGATTATCTTGGCTTCTAGTAATTAAAATTGAGCAAAATTTTTTTTATTTAAAAGCACTATACCTTCTCTACAAAATAAAAAAAAAAATAGCAAGTCTGTAACTGGTTGCTGAGATAATTAAGATATACAATGATAAATAAAATTTGACATATTATAGTAAATTATTTGATTTATCTTTGCAACTAGTAATTAGATTTAGCCAAATTTTTTTAAATTTTTTTTTTTTTTGGTATTAAGATGAGGCCTTGCTTATATTTTTATTAATAATTTAAAATAGTTACATATATATATGCTATGGCCAAGACCAACACTTGCAGTTAGGGCTAACTATTAAACTACTAACTATATAGCTACTACTATTTGTACAAAACAAATAAATTGAAAATTACATACAAAAATAAAAGCTTAAACTAGTTTATTTGTGACCTAAACCTACTAGAGTAGTCAAAGCTTACTTAGATTTGAATGTTTAATATATAATTTGATAATATGCTATATTTGATTTATAAGATGGACTAAATGTTAATTTTGTGAATTGCTTGGCCAATAGAAGGACATATATTTGAGTAAAAATATAATTGATCAGGAAGTTACAAAGGCATGAGTAAGTGTAATCTTTTCAAGAGCATGTATATTTTCTAGTTGAATTGAATAATCTTAAAGATTGATTAATTAGTTGAGATCAAGGTTTGTTTTGTTGATTTTTCCAATTAGAAAAGTAGATACAGTATGTTTTCTATAATTGCTCATATAATTGTTTGTTAATATTAAGAAGAATATTAATAATAACTTGAGAGACCATTTTGTATGAGATGGCAGAGTTTTGAATTGTTGATATAAAAGACTTTGGAATAAGTTTTTTAAGAGTAAGGTTGAGATAATAAGTATTAAATAACATATATAAAGAGTTAAGAGCTGGATGATAAAGAATTTTGTTAATTAAGTTATGTTTATAATAAGTGTTAAGATCAGGCAAATTATTAGAAATAATTTGGTTAGTAGAGATTTGAATAATTTGATTGAATAAAGATGGATTAGCACAAGTGCATCAGTAGAAATAAGAATTACAAAAGAAGCAAGTAGTATTTAAATATTAGCTTAGATGAATAGTATGATATAATGAATATGTTAGCAACTCATTAAGAAGGATTTTTGTTTTAAAAGATTTTAGTTGATTAAGTCTAAAGTTGGTAATATTGTATGAGGGTTTTTGATTGTGATTGAAGTAAAGCCAAATGGATTTCCAATCAATGTTTTGGTTAAAGTATGACTACTTGCTGTTTCATTTTTGTAATGCCTATATAGCTAAGATGTAAGCTTTACAGATTTGTCTAATAAAGTGCTTTGTAGAAAGTTTTATATAATGGTGTTCCCATTGGAGAATATGATAAGAGTTGTAAAGATTTTTGTAATTAAATAAAAAAATTAGTGACAGTAGATATTGTTTAGTAAGAAAGTCTGTTTGCTCATTAAGATAGTTATCTGAATGAGTCTGTACTTTGTAAAAAGTAATTTGTAATTTGTATAATTTAATAATGTTTAGAAAAGTGTGCCAAATTGGCTATGAATTAAATTTAAGTAATTTGTTAGAATAGATTAACTTAAGTTGAAGATTATTAAATTTAGAGATTACTGATTGAGAGTCTGTAAAAATTCTGTTTAATGCTATGATCTAATTGCAATAATTTATATAAAGCTTCTAAAAAATGCTGAATTTTTATAAAACAATTTTACTGCTATTGTTTTTTGGAATATAATTAGTAGTAGGTTTTATAAGAGGTTTGTATCTAATTAGTTCTTTAATGTTATTATATAAAGTTAGTAGTCTTTGATTCTTAAACAAGTTCAAGTTGTTTTATTGAAAGACTCTAGTCCATTTTGTCTAATTACTTTTAAGACTAACTGTGTATGCTTGCACTATTATTTTTCTTTATTACTGTTAAAGCTGTTTAATGTTTTTCTGTTTTGTTCTAGTAAGATTTTGGTAACTGTCTGGTATATGATATCTTTTTTTGTGTTTGTTTCTCTAATATTGTGTTTATTGAATATGTTTCTTCTTTTTTATCATCTATAATTGTTGTGTTTTGATTTATTTTTATATTTGGCATTTATTTGTTTATGTCATTTTCTGCAAATATACAAGGTTTAGATATTGGTTCTGGCTAAATTGGTTTGTTTACATCTTTATTTGTTCTTGTATAAAAGAATTGTGTTGGTTATAATAGAGTTCTAAATTAAGCTCTGCCTAATTTGTAAATCTATGAAATATTTTTTTTCTATTGGCTAATATAGGTCCAAAATTGAATTCAATGTTGTTTCTATTTCTATTAGTGATGTTATGTTTTAAGAATTTTAAGATAAGCTTGAATTTTATTTTTTTTAAAAAATTACTTTTATTGTATTTTTCTAGTATTTGTTTGAACAGGAATAGTAATATTGTAATTAGTTTCACACTTTTTTTCTTTACTTTGTTTATCTATTATATTATTATTATCAATGTATATATAGACAGATCATAATTTTTTCTTTTAAGTTTCAGCTATATATATTTTGTTGTTATTCTTTTTATTTATTTATTTATTTTTTTGGTATTAAGGTGACCTCTTTGGTCTTTTGATTTTTATTAATCACTTATTGGCATTGTGGTTCAATGAACTACTACAGAAGAGTGTACAATTGGCTACATATATAACTTTTCTATATTACCTATTTAAGGAGTCTGTCTGAAGGTTCCTCACCAATTGTTATATCTAACATCCTTGCTTGGATGTTCTATTTTAAACCCTTTGAACCTGTAATCTGTATTAACATCACTGGTTATTCCAGATGCTCAGATTATCATCTCAACTTTAGAACTAATTTATCCTCAAGGTAAACCCTTCAGAGCCTTCTATACCTATTTTTACAGCTGATCTAGGTATCACTATAGTAGAACTAACACTTGTAATCAGGGCTGACTATTAAACTGCTATGCCCTTGTAGAGTTTACACAAACTCTAGCATCTACTTCACAGCATATCCGAAATACTTTAGTATACTTCTGCTAGTTTACCAAACTCCTAATCCAGATAGCCTGATAAGACTTATGACCAGTTTATTGGTATATCAGATCGGCCTGATATCCTTTTCTTTCAGCTCGATCTGTCAGTCTGGTTGGTGATACCTCTCATCTAGAGGTTTTTGCCTATCTGGCTATACAACCTTGGTATCCATTTTATAAGGCTAGCCTTTACAGTAGGACCATCGAAGATCTGACTACCTCTCTATCAGGTTTTCCCAAATAAACTTCTTGTTACCTAATTTCAATTGATTTACACAGCCACAAGGACTTATCTAGTATTTGCATTGTTTAATTGCTAGTTTGCATTCCTTCGTGTAACCACAACCTTGTCCCAAAGGACAATGTCATGTGACATATTACACAAATGGCCCATAACCTACTAGCATGCTAATGTGATTGCCATTACAGATATCCTAACTCAATCATTAGTAACAGTTGCCATAATATGAATATTACATAAGTAATTATCTAAATTTTCGTTGTTGATGGGATTTGAACACCCAACCTACCACTTGAAGGGTTGACAACCTGACCACTTCACTAGGTTGCCACACCCCTCATTATTCTTTTTATTGCCATTGTTGTTTACTTTAGTTGCTAATATAGTTAGCAACAATATTGTAAAGAGAACTGAAGTACAAAAAGCTGTTTTTTTAATTCATTTAATTGTTAATAGCTTTATTTCTTATTATTGTTGCAAGTTATTTTTAATTATTTAGTTATAGTATTCTAAATGTGTTTGGTTGTAATTTGTTATTTTGTTTACTATAAAAAAATGTTTTACAGAAAAGTGTTTCTAATTGCAAGTAGTTTTAGCTATTGTTATTAGGTTAGATTAAAATTAGAATTAAGATTAGTGTAATTTAAAAAAAAAATTGTTAGTAAAATAAACATATTTACAAATAAAGAAGTACTTGTTATATTAATTATATTTTTTGTAATAGTATTATTGTTAATATCTCTATTACTATAATAATAATATGCATTAAGATTCTCTAATTATTTATCATAATAAAAAAAGATTTTTTTAATTTGTATTCATTTTATTTTTATATTATTAATAATTTTATTTAAAAATATGACAAATATTATTTTATTTTCAAAGTTATTTATTGATATATTTTATATTTGTTTTTAACTTTTTTATATTGTATTGTCTTTGTTATTTTTTATTTATTTAATTTTTTTTTTAATCTTTGGTAACAATGCCAGTTGGTTTTTATTAGCCTTAATTTGATATAGTACAAATTTATGATTACATTTTAGAATCGATTATTAC
>CAJVQA010009901.1:0-11755 GCA_910591915.1 Cetraspora pellucida | reverse complement strand
TTTGTGGCATAGAAAGTGTATATATAGTTTATTTAGTAGAATTTTGATTTTAAAAGATTAAGTTTGAAGTTAGTTATGTTATGTATTAGTTTTTGGTTATGATTAAAGTATAACCAAGTGGATCTCTAATCTATTTCTGAAATAAGTTGGTTCCATTTCTGGTTTTGTTTTTGAAATGACCACATTGCCAAGATATAGGCATTTAGATATTTTTGATAAATGTTCTTGTAAAGTATTCTATAAAATGTTGATCTCAGAATGGCAAGTAGTATAGATTTTAAATATTGGTATAGTTGAAATATAAATCAGAAGAGTGATTATATTGTTTAGCAAGAAGTCAGCAAGATTGTTTAGGTTATTATCAGTATGAGTCTGCACCTTGTGAAAGTTGATTTGAAGGTTATAAGATTTAATGTGTTCAATAAAGTATGCCATATAGGCATATATTGAATTAAAAAGTTTATTAGAATTGGAGAATGTAGTATAAATATTAGTATATTTAGTGATAATAGATTAGAAATCTGTAAAGATGTTAACTATTGCATTTCAGGATGTAGTAGAGATGGCTGAGAGAAAAGCCATCAGTTCAGCTTTATAAGATAATGGCTAGAAGTTAATTTTGGCAGAAAATTTATAAATAATTTGATTATTTTTGTTAACTTGAACCCAGCCAATACCCATTGTACATTGGTTAGTTCCAATGTTAATTACTGAGCCATTAATTTAATAGTTAAATTGTTGTTAAGAGCTATTAAAAATTGAGTATTGTCAAGTATGTTTGTTGCTTCACTAGTTTTGAATAATTCAGAAACATAAGAGTTTGGAATTGGAATTATTGGTACTGGAAGATTGATATTGGATGTTTAATAGCTGTTGAATGAATAAGGTCAATATAGTTGGCATTAAAGTTTAATGTGTTAGAGTTAACTCTTCCTAGAAATTAAGAAGAAATAATTGCAGATACATTAATTGTATATGAGTTCTGAATTCTGTTGGAGTTTAAATAACAGCCTAAGCAAGGTAAGCATTGAGTTGATATAAAAGAATAGTATTTAGAGTAATTTATATCAATATTTGTTTATTTTATTTTATTTTATTTTTTAAACTAGTCTTTTGGGGACTAGGGCTTTTTTATTCAGTATTGTAGGACATGGTAACTTACAGTCTGATTACCTCAAAGGAGCTATCTTACATTAGAGAGTACATCTAGCCACACATACACTTTTGGTATCTAATTTAAGTAGTCTGCCTATATATAGATTCTACACTAGCTGCCATACCTGCAACCCAACTACAGGTGTTGTCTATTTAAATGCTCTGTACTGCAATCTTTATTGTTATCACTAGAACATCTCCATTATATAATGTTATTTGAGAAGTTCTAGATGCTTACCATATCCTTAGGACTCTTGTCTTATTTCATGCTGATTATTCTTAAAACATCATTACTAGAGTCTTCTGTATCCCAAATTACAGTTAAACCTAGTTTACAATTCTTGCAAAGTTTATACAACCTCAGTATACTCCTTTTACAACCTCATCATTATCTCATCTACCTTTGCAAGTCCTCCTATACTACCAATCTAGTTAGCCCTGCATAATGCAACTTCATGTTCAGATCAACTGGTGGCCAGGTTGGTGAACCCTCTACCAAGAGGTTCTTGCTCATACAGGTCACTTGCCCCAGGTTTTCTTCAGCAGATCAAGGTCTTCACAGTTGGCAATGTCAAAAGTTGTACTATCTCTCTGCTTGGGATTTCCAAACAGGCTTCTAATCTGAGTATATACTTTCTGGATTTATTCATTTGACATTGCATACTTCAAAGATAGTCTTGGTATAACCAGAATTACAAAATCTACAAACCCCAGATCACAGATAAGTTTGCTGAAATAGGTCTATTTTTTCAATATCTGTCACTAATAAGAATTGAACATTGGATTTACTGCTTGGAAAATAACAACATAACCATTACACTAGGATCACCATCCTCTATATCAATATTTGTTTGCTAGTATGTGATAGATATTTGTTAGTGTTTTTAAAATTTCTGTAAATTTTGTAATAATAATCTCATTGTCTATGTATGTAAGTAACCAGAGTTTAGATTTTTTAGAAATATGTTGTGAGCTATATATAAATGGATTATATCCTGGTTATTAGTAGTGTAGAAGAAGGATTTTAAAACTATTATGAGCCATTATAGTGTCTTCCAAATAAGTGAACCATAATAGTTTTCAACTCTTAGATAAGTGTAACAGTTGAGATAAGAGATGTTTTCATTTCAGTAAAGTAGTGTTGTTAGCTGTACAAAGCTATTCAAGATATAAGATGTTGAGATTTCTAATTTATTTTTTGAAGTTAATATATTGTAGGTGTTGAGATAGAATTGATTCTAGTGATTGAAGATTGTATAATATAATGTTTGGCCATAAGACATTGGGGTTAGCTGTTATCAATATATTTAAGTATGTTAGTAGTTAAATAATTTTGAAATTTAAGGTATGTTTATTTGGACTATTAATAATTGGATTGGGATATTGAAGTATGTTAATAGTTGACTATAGGTTGTTTTGAAACTGTTGTAGTCTTATCTGTATTGAGATTTTTAGTAAGTTAGAATTGTTAAATGATAGTAAAAAGTTGGTAATATAATGCTAGAGTTGAATATTCTATATGTTATAAACATTATACAAGTATGGATTGAGCATCATGCTATTGGGAATTGAGTGTGCTAAATGGAATTTGTGTTTGGCTATTGTTAGGTATTTAGCAAGAATGTTGTTACATATAGAGTGCAGCATAATAATGTTATATAGTCTATATTCAAGTATATGTATAATAACTATATTGATTATATAAATAATTTGTTTATCTGTAATTTTCTTTGTACTAGCAATGTTTGTAAGTTAAAGTGTTTTTCTTGAATCATTTTGATTTGTTTGCTTTGTTTGTTATTAAGTATAAACCAACAATCTAGAAATTTAAATAGTTGGCTAACAGATATGGATTCTAAAGTAGAGTTAAAAAATTGAATACTTGATATAGGCAAATTTGAAATAAAAACAGATTTTGTTGCATTGATTTAAATGTTGGTCATTAGGTAAAAAGATGAAGCAGTTTGAGTAATTTGTTCTAGTTCTTGTTTTGTTTTTGCTATCCAGAATGTATTATCCATATAAGCTAATACTGATGTAGATGCATCAAGGCTTTGGAATCTGAGTAGTTGGAGGTAGGTTTTTCAAGTTGTAGATAATAAGTAACCTTTATATTGAGATGCAATTTTGTGAATAAGTGGATCATAATAGATGCACCAGAATAGAGTAGTTATTGTTTCTCTTTGATCTATTTTATTTTTGACTATATATAGATTAGTTAGGCCAAAGTTGATAATTATTCTATTTTGGTAGTCTGTTAATAAATTAGTAAATATGTTAACTAGCTTAGATAGCATATTAATACAATCGAGAGCTTTTTTAAACAGGTTCAGATTAACTAAATCATATGCTTTGCTTATATCTTAAGATATAAGCTAGAGCTGTTTAGAGTTGCAAGAAGCATCTTCAATTATATTATTTAAAATATGTATAGGATAGCTGTACTATTGCCTGGCAGAGCAATGTAATTATAGCGTGATAGGATTTTATGTTTGGTAAATACTTGGTTTATATGATTTATAAGAAGTTTTGTATATAGTTTTTTGACATGTAAAAAAAACTAATAGATCTGGTGTTTATTAAGTTGCAGTTAAATATAGTGTCGTGCGGCAAATCGGCGAGTCTGTCACTAATTCCTTCCAATTCTCATGTAACCTATGGCGGCTAAGTCGAAATAGGCATGTTAGATTTGGCTAGTGGTTTATCCATAGGTAAGTACTAATCTTCTCTTCTTTCTAAGTCCTTCCTTTAACCTGTCCTTCTATTAACTCTTGTTTTCTCTTCTCTTCCTTCTACTTCCTTAACTTGGGGTTGCGATATGTCGAATCAGGTTGGAGTCCTTCTTTTGCGTTAACAGTATGAGCTGTGAAACGTGATCTTGGGAGCACGTGGGAGGAGGTGGTCGATATGGCGCAGTAAAAATCAACGGCTATGTCGATCATCTACCTAATATGGGCTTCCCGGGATTATTGCTCCTAAAAGTCATTTACATCTGATAATAGCACTAAGGGTTTTAAGAGATAACTATTATTAAAGGGATATATAGGAGTTATGGGTTTTAAGTAGTAAAGGACGTTAGAGGGATATAAGTAGGATAATACATTTAATAGCTTTAATATGTTTAATACCTTAAAGAGTGCATATGTAATTAACAATATATAATAAAGGTTTCATGCCCTACAAGAACAGTTCAGTTAGTGCTTATCATAAATTTCATCTTATAATAATTCCCTGTTTAATTATATTATAAAACCTATGATCACAAACACATCACTTTCCAAATCTAACTTCCTCTTACCACTAAGTTATTTGTAGATTACACAAAATATACGTTTGTCAAATGACTGACTCACCATTTTGCCAGTATCATTTTGGTAGTGACTGTGAGATTCGAAATGCTAGCTACCCCCTCTTCCTGATTCAAATTTCTGCATTAGTAATTGAAAACTCTCTTTCTTCATAATCATATTATTAAAAAGATACCTCTTTACTAAAGACAGGATGAACAGGGATCAGCTAAAGGAACTTCTTAAAGGTTTGACTACATCATTCGCCCAAGTTACAACTATCATTGCAAACTCTAAAAAGAACTCTGAAGACAGGAAGAAGTTAACTCATATAAAGATTGTCTCCTTCTACAGGAATGATGAAGAAGATCCTATCGAATAGTTGGAGTCATTTGAAAGAGCTGCCATGGCTAACAATTGGTCCAAGCAGAGAATGTTGAAGATTGTGTCCGGATATCTTCAAGGTTTGGCTATGGATTGGTACAAAGAAAAGAAGAAGCAGTTGAAGGAGTGGAAAGATGACAATGATCAAGAAGGAAGCTTTTACTATGCTTTTCTGGAATTCTTTACTATACCAGAGAAATGCCACCATTGGTAGATAGAGTTGAATAGTCTCCAACAATGAAAAGATAAGAATGTCGATGCATATGCAGTAAAGCTTAAACACCTTGTTGCCAGAATGGACCTTAAAGAAGGTTGTCTGACTCCTATGTTATTAGAAAGTTTTTAAGCAGACTACGTGGCAAGACCCAATTTTTGTAGCTATTTCTGAACCTAATACTTTAGAGGAGGTCATTATCAGCACATGAAGGATTAAAGCCAGCGAATACTATAGCAAGCAGATGCAAGAAAAAGGGCACCAAAAAAAATTAGAAAAATAATTAGATAATCTATCCTAGAAAATTGAACAGATAGCCCTGAATTACACCACTCTTAGCGAGAAATGTTCTAGAGAGCCTCATGGTGAGAATAAATGAAGAGTAATATGACCAGAAGAAGCATCATGAAGTTAGGAAGGGGATAATATATTATAACTGTAGTGAGGTTGGCCATATTGCTCGGTATTGTCTATTAGAAAAAACCCCAAAAATTAGTAGTAAACACAAGCCTAGCAACTATATTGGAAAAAGTGCATCCCATAGTAGCAATGAAGGCTAGAAAGAGGACGAAGTATGCACCCTGAATGAAAACCAATGTCAGTTATACATGGAAATAGTAAGAAGGTAGTTCAGAGTCGACCGAAATTCAAGTGAGAGACCCGTCTAAGAAATCACAATATAGTAAATACACTACTGTGTTAACTTAGAAGAAGGCCCTGACATGATAATAGAAGATGAGTTCGTGTCTGAAAGAAAACAAAGAAGAAAGCATAACCCATCAGTGATTGATAAACTCACTCCTATAATATTGCGAAAGATATTATGAATGCTTCTGCTAATATCATGATAGGCCAGATGCTTCAGTACCCTAACCAAAGGAGGAAACTGGCCCTAGCTTTACAATGATCCTTACTACCTGTACAAGAAGCCAGTTATGTGAAGTTCGAGGATAATAGAAAGATGACAGCAGCATGTTGCTATGTTAGAATTCGAGGCAACCCAGTTGTAGTGGTATTGGACTCTGAGGTGATCGTAAGTATTATGACAAAAAAATTAGTTGATAAGTTGGAATTTCGTATACAGTCAAAATCATTCACTGTTGTAGTTATAGTTACAGGTAGCAAGACAAGAGCATTAGGTAAAATCAACGATGTAAGGATATTAGTTCAAGATGCAGTAATCCCTAGCACTCTACAGGTCATAGAATCATTAGATGAAACATTACTTTTAGGAACCAATTAGTTTCAAAAGGCCAAAGCATAGCTCCACTTCGATGAACAATAGTTAATCTTGAAGCACAAAGATCAGACTATAGAGGTGCCTATCTTTCATACTGGTCTGGAAAGCTTGAGAGAATCTAGAAAGAACGATTGGGAAAAAGGTAGTGGCGACACATTTGATAAGTTTACATATGAAAATGAACAATTAGATGAGATCGATGGATATTACACCTTAGAATCTGATGATAACGAAATCGACCTCTATAGTAACCTGTGAAAGGATGAAGTTAGCCTGACAATATATCTATCATTAGTCAAGGAAGTGCCTACCCAGAAAAAGAAGAAACTTGAACTTACCATAATAGAATGGTTAGAAAAATTCACCCAAGCCGACATCTTGAGTAACAAGGAGAAAGAAAAGGCCCACGTTTTCTTTAAGAAAGAAAGTTGCTTGCTCACTATAGGCCTCGATAGATTAGGAACCACCAGCCTTATAACTCATCATATAGATACTGGTGAAGCTCAGCCCATTAAGCAGCATTTTTACGTGACATCTCCTGATGAACAGGAATTCTTAGACAAGAAGCTA
Organism: Cetraspora pellucida; assembly: GCA_910591915.1. Classification (NCBI taxonomy): domain Eukaryota; kingdom Fungi; phylum Glomeromycota; class Glomeromycetes; order Diversisporales; family Gigasporaceae; genus Cetraspora; species Cetraspora pellucida. The sequence continues at coordinate 4,905 of CAJVQA010009901.1, read as the reverse complement.
AAGTCATTGGAAAGACAAAGGATAATTGAAAAGTCTGAAAATCCATGGCTATCTCTAGTGGTCATCATCTCATAGAAAGGTGGCAGTTGCAGATGTGTATAGATTATAATGGTTGAATTCAGTAACAAAGAAAGATGCATATTGTCATCTCGGAAATCGGCGAGTCTGTCGCTAAACTATTTCAACTCTCGTGTAACCTACGGCGGCTAAGTTGAATCAGGCGTGTTAGATTTGGCGAGTGGATTTTCATCTGTAGGTAAGTACTGGTCTCTTCTCTGTTGAGTCTTTCCTTCAACCTACTCTTCTTTAATTTCTTATATTCTTCTCTTGTCTCAACCGGGATTTCACTACGTCGAATCGGGGTTGGAACTCTTCTCTGTCGTTCGTTACGGTTTACTGGGCACGTGACTAGGCGAGCGATCAATTACGGGTTTAGTTTATTACTGGGGTTAACGGGTATTGTTTATAATGGGATTTACAATAGTAACTGGGTTTATAAGGCAATACTTTCACTTGTACTATGGGTCGGGTAGTTAGTATATTTCGTAATTGTAATCACTGGCCCTTTGGCCTGGGCGAATTGCCCTTTATTTATAATAAACTGTCTTATCTTATTTACATTAGGAACTTGTCTAATATATCGCATATATCTAATATATCACACTTATGCGATATAGGCGATATATCAGATATATCAGATATATCAGATATATTAAATATATCTGACATATTTGACATATTTGACATTCGGGATTTACGGCATGTGATATCTGTCACGTTTTCGGATCTCACAATATCTACTGTCACATATTGATGACTTACTAGAAACATTTAGTAAGGCAAATTGGTTTACCAGCCTGGACCTTAGAAGCAGTTATTGGCAGGTATGAATGAACCCATATAACCAAGAGAAGATGGCATTCGTAATAAGGAAGGGTCTATATGAATTCAAAGTGATGCCATTCAGGTTGTGTAATGCATCTGTGATGTTTCAACAGTTAATAGATAAGGTTTTGGTAAAATACATAGGAAAATTTGTAGTACTATATATTGATGACATCAACATCTACTCCCAAACATTTCAAGAACATTTGGACCACCTAAAGAAAGTGTTTATTAAATTAAACCTGGTCAGATTAAAGATTAATTTGGAAAAGTGCAGTTTTTTTAAGGCTAATTTACAGTTCCTAAGACATGTTGTTGGATGTAGTGGTATCCATCCTGACAAGACAAAGTTTAACAAAGTAAAGCACTATCCAGTACCCAAGACCCCTTGACAACTAAGAGCTTTTATAGAACTAGCATCCTATTATCATCGATTTATCAGGGGCTTCAAAACCATTGCGCAACCTTTACATTGCCTATTAAAGAAGAACATTAGATATGAATGGACTAGTGAACAACAAATTGCCTTCAAAAAATTAAAGACATACCTAACCACAGCACCTGTTCTTCAGTATCCAAACTTTTCAAAGACATTTTACCTATATACAGATGCATCTGGTACATGATTAGGTGCAGTATTAGTGCAGAAGGGAGAAGACAGTAAGGATCATGTGATCTTGTACGCCAGTAGAGGCTGTCACAGGCAGAGAAAAATTATTTAACCATGGAGCAGGAATGTCTTGCAGTGCTGTAGGCCATTGAGTATTATCACCATTATTTCGGCTTTAGGTCATTTGTGGTAATAACTGACTATGTAGCATTAAAATGGCTCCATATATAGAACTAAATAGATAACAGGCTAGATGGATTATATGTTTGCAGCCCTACAATTATACTATAGAACATCAGCTGATAAAAAGCATACTAATGCAGATGCACTTTTGTGACAATATGACTCTCTAGAAGTTAGTAGTAATAGGGTAGAAGTAGATGTTAGTGTACAGAAATGTAGGAAATGATTATTCACTTTAGTGGAATATGACATTGAGGAAGTCCTATATGAGAAGAATTAGGTGGGTATGCCGAGTGGAGTGTTGAAAACGTAGAACTAACCGTTCATTATGACAATGATGAATGGAACGATAGTGAATGGATTGACGAAGAAATGAAGACCTAGTGAAATTTGGATAAAGAAATCGAAGTATTTACAGTAATAGAGAAGGATGATAAGGACAAAGATATAAAGTTGGAAGAATACCTAGAGTTAAGGGATGATTCAATAGAAAGTATAACTGCCATTGGTGTAAATAGGCTTGAAATCCAAGATAGTAACTTGATGAAGTTCCAAAAATTGACAATAGGGTACCTTATGGCGTTATGCTTTACCTACCTAACTAGGTCCTATGGTAAAGTATACCATGTATTTTCCCGCTCAACCAAACTCAACAATTACACTTTAGAAGTGCTGAATCGACATAAAACCATCCACCTGGCACAACATTGCGGGTATCGACTATTAGCAAATGACTCTTAAAATTTATCGATATTATGGAATTAGATTGTTAGGAAAGCAAGACAAGAATTGGCTCAAAGGGAATATTTGTGGAGTACTGGGGTCTATTTAGAATACACTGAGCCTCTGGATGAAGAAGCAGTCAATGCCAATAGGATGTACAGTTAAGGAGGAATGGCAGACCTATAATCGAGAACCCACTTAGGATCAATAACAGGCCCTCAATGCTCAACTAGAATCCCAAATCAAGAATCAATAAAGATAACAGCCATCCTAGAGAAAACTAACTTAAGAAACATAGTTAGACATTAAATAGAAAAATAAATCCGACAATAAATAATATCCAGACTAGGTTGTTAGTATCCTGGCCATAATAGAGAAACAATGGATCCAACACTTTATAATAGGATTAAGCAATACATGCACAATTAATATTTATCTCCAAACTTAAATTAAGCACAGAAAAACAGAGTAATTAGACTAAGTAGAATACTGAAACTAAAAGACAGGATTCTTTATAAGCCGAATATACATTATCTGGATCGATTAATAAGGATAGTACAGAGATTGGAAGTCGATGTTGTTCTGCTGATGACATATAACCATCCAATAGAAGACTATTTTAGAGCAGAAGCAATGTTTGAAAAAATTAGAGGTGTATATTATTGACTAAAATGTTTGATAATATAAAAGAATATATTAGAGCTTGCGACAAGTATCAAAGAAGAAGCAAGAATAAAACAAAAGTTCATTAAACCCTATACCAGTATTGGCCCCATTTTATCAGGTTGGAAATGACATCATTGGCCTCCTACTGATCACTCCAAAGTTTAACTATTATATCATTATAGCCACAGACTACATGACTAAGTGGCCTGAAGCCTGAGTGATTCAGTTCATGAACACCCAAGAAGTATCTAATTTTACCTTCAATAAAATTATCTGCTAGCGCAGGTGTCCTGAAAAATTGTTGTCAGATCATAGTACCCATTTTCTTAACCATGTGGTAGATCGATTACTGGAAAAGTTCCATATTAAGCATTTGTTATCCACCCCGTATTATCCCCAGACCAATGGGTTGGTGAAATAGTTCAACAAGACATTGTGTAATGCCATTGCAAGAATTATAGAAACAGTCAACGAATGCGATTTGATCATACTGGCAATCCTGTTTGCATATCAAATGACAAGCCATTCGACGACAAGAGTCATGCCATTTTTCTTGGTATATGGATGTGAAGCATGATTACCCATTGAACCTAGTGGGACAAGAGAATTAGCTAACGAAACGATAGTACAAAGAACAATAGAACTTATTGAGAACTTACCTGACATCTATAACTCTGCCATTATAAGAGTGCAACAAGCACAAATTAAAATAAAGGAATGATATAATAGTCAAATCCATCAAGCACCAAATTTGAAATTGGTAATAAAGTCATGATGTATCGAGCATCGCTAGAAGGTCATAAAAGTGGAAAATTTGATCCAAAATAGAAAGGACCATATTACATACATGAGGTACTTTCCAAAAACATATTTAAATTAAGAACATAATCGAAAGTATAATAGCATTACTTATAAATGTCAAGCTGCTAAAAAGATACTACGACCGACAAGAAGCCTAATGGGAAAAGTAATAAAATCATTAGTAAGAAAACAAAAAAAAAAATTAAAAATAATAAAAATTTTTTTAGTAAAAAGAAAAGGGAGTACGAAAGATATAAAAGATAATGGAAAAAGCATGAGAGATCTCTTTTGAATCAAATATAATTAACTTTTAACCATCTGAGTTTAAACAAAATAATCATTGATATCACAGCCCACGTGTCCTATGATGTCCTTATTGCTCCACTGTTATTCATTGAGTCACATGACTTCATGACCACTGTGACTCTGATGTACCCATTGTTATCCCAAGTGATACATCTTTGAAATCAGATTGGTATCTTGATCCATATATATTATCTCGGTATGCTGTTCACAAATGCCACAAACAACTAGAGAACATATATGAGAAGAATTGTGACCAGACACTATTATCTTGTAACTATAAGAGTCTATGATATCTTTTCATCTTGGAGTATAAGTCAAATTTATGGGACCCTAGAAGTAACTCTTGACAACTTCAAAAGACTAACAAGTGCCGAAGTTTGACAACTCATATTGTGAAGTTCATGGAACTCACTTTGAGTTGGGGATGAATGTGAGCTGTGAAACATGATCTTGGGAGCACGTGGAAGGAGGTGGTCGATGTGGCGCAGTAACAATCAATGGCTATGTTGATCATCTACCTAATATAGGCTTTCTGGGATTATTTCTCCTAAAAGTCATTTACATCTGATAATAGCAATAAGGGTTTTAAGAGATAACTATGATTAAAGGGATATACGGAGGTTATGGGTTTTAAGTAGTAAGGAACGTTAGAGAGATATAAGTAGGATAATACATTTAATAGCTTTAATATGTTTAATACCTTAAAGAGCGCATATGTAATTAACAATATA
>CAJVQA010009900.1:0-11756 GCA_910591915.1 Cetraspora pellucida | reverse complement strand
AGTGATATCAGGTTAGCTGTAAGAATAAAATACAGAAGATTCTGAAAGATTTAGTACAAGGTCAAAGGTTCCTTATATGAGTAAACTGCTTTAAAGACTTAGTGACCATAGCATATTTTTATTAGCATCAGCCAGAATCATTGGTAAGCAGAGGTAGGTAGGTAAATACAGAAACAGAATAGTTAAATAAGAAACCTACAAGTGGGTTTCAGGTATGGCAGCTAGTATAGAACCTTTGAGTGAACTACTTAAATTAGACAATAACTAAAGTTGTACAAGTAGCTAGTTGTATATTCTCTTCATGATTGCCCTCTATAGTTGTAATGCAACCATTAGCCAAATATACTATCAATAAAATCCTGAGTCACAAGTACTCACTTTAATATTTAAAAAAAAAAAAATAGTAATAACTTAATTATAATGATCAGTAAAGAGATTAGAAAAAATATTAATAATTATTGAAGAAAGTAAAAAGTAAGAAAGTAAATGTTTGAAAAGAGTAAAGTTAACAGAATCATATACTTTACTCATATCTTGTAAGCATAGTCAAATATTCTTGTAATTGCAAATATCATCTTTAATAAGATTGTTTAGAATATGAAAAAAAATTGAAGTGCTATTGTTAAAAAGAATAACATAGTTAAAAGATAAAAGAATAAGATTAGAAAAAAATATAAAACTAACTTTGTTTGTAAGAATTTTGGTATAAAGTTTGCAAATATGTTCAACAAAACTTATAGGTTGAATAAGATTAAAATTATTATCAAAGATGTTATATTTAGAGATAGGATAAATTCTACTATGTTTCTATTGCTTTGAAATTTTATTTTCAAAAAAGTAACAGTTAAAGAGACTAGTAATAGTAAAAATGTATTCAGAACTTATATGTTTGAGCATTTTATAACTAATGCCTATAGAACTACAGACTTTGTTATTAGATAGCTAAGAAAGAGTTTGAAAAAGTTCTTTATTAGTAATAGGAGAATTAAAAGAATAATATCAGATTGGATTAATATGAAAAAGTGGAAGATATTGTTGTTACTAAAAATCATTAAAAAGGTATGATTAATAGGTTTAAGTGCAGTCCAGTTATAAAAATATAATCAAACATGTTGTTTAATAAGTGACAAATTAGTAATGAATTTATTAGACAGTTTGATATTAGAAAGATGAACAGGTTGATAGTAACAATTAAGAATACTATTAATAGCTTGAGTAGGATGTGTTGTAAGAATAACACATCTTTTGTTAACAGCTTTGTTAATTTGTTAACAAAGTAGAAGAGAGTTCTTAAAAAGACAAATATAAAAAAGTTGTTTCCAAATAAAGTAAGCATATTGAAGCTATGATTAAATACAGGATAGATGGGCAAAGATAAATAGTTAAAAGTCACATTGTAACTGTTTGTTAATTTAAGAGATATTATGATTAATGTTAAAAATATTAGAATATTAAGTAAGTTTTTTAACAAGTTTAATAATATAACCTAGTTTTTTAAGAGATAAATATAATAAGATGCTATAAAGTAAGTATTGGTGATTATAGCTATATTGTGAGAGACTTTATTAGAGATAGTATAATTGGCAAAATAAATAATAGAGTATTGAATTTTTATTCTAAGTTGTTTCAATAATTTTATGAGTTTGGTTATTAATAAGAGTTTTGTGCAATAAAAGTTGTTAAAATAAGGTATCTGCAAAAGAGTTTTAGTTCTCTGTAGATATAAACTTGTAATTAAAGATATGATAATTAACACCAGTATGTTTATATAAGAGTTTGCTATAAGCATGTAAAAATATCCAGATAGAAGAAGTATTAGATAATTACTAGAAGTAGAAGTTTGACTGCTATCAAGACTATAAGAGAGAAAAAATTGTATATTAAATTAGTTAGTTCAAATGTAGTTGATATAACTATTACTAGTATTGTTAAATCAAATAAAGTGTTTGTTGTTAAAATAAGCTTTAATATTATATATATTAGTATTATAAAGGAAATTAATAAGTTTATATTTAGAAGAAGAATTGTAAATATTGTCTTGTATATTGAAATTACTGAAAATAATAAAATAAATATAAAGTTAAGAAGCTTGTTAAACTTGTTAATTACTGTATTTGAGTTTGGTTATGAATAGAAGTATTAGTTAATAAAAGATATACTAATATGATGTGAAGCTTAATATTATTTTAAAAAAAAATATCAAGTGCTATAGTATCTTTAGGATAAGTATAAATACTGTGAATATAAGATTTAAGATAATTATGAATTATAATATTAGTGCCTTTTATTGAGATAGAAAAGTTAGATTAGTAATAAGTAAAGAAGTTATTATTTTAAAAAAAAATTAGTTTTGTTAGACATTTTAGTTTCTGTAATGCTTGCAATAGAAATAACATAGTTAAGACAATAATCTTGTTAAGATTCTCTTTTAGTAGTTTTATTAAAGTCTCTAATATTATATATAGCAATAGTTAGATAAAAATAATGTGAAGTTAAATTGGATGAAGATAAGAAAGAATTGCAATTAGAAGAAGTTGCAGAATGGTTGTCAAAAAATAAATCAGATAAGATAAAATTAGAAGTAAAAAAGTTAAATCTAAAAGAAAGATTATAAAATATAAAAAGAAGATATAGAGAAATAATAATATAATTAGACAAAAGAGTGTTATAAGAAATATATATATAAGTTTTATAGTAAAAAGTGTGGCAACTTAGTGAAATAGATAAGTTGTCAACCCCCAAATGATAGGTTGTAAGTTCAAAACCCACTAACAGCAAAAATTTGAATAATTACCTATGTAATACATAGATGATATTATAGCAACAGCATTTTGTTGATTAGTTAGGATAGGATATCTGTAACTATGGTTACACTAGCATGACTGACAGGTCATGGGGCATCCATGTAACCATAGTTACACAGAGAAATACAAACTGGTACCAGGCAATACAAACCTAAGTTAAGTTCTTATAGCTGTGTAAATCTGTAAAACTGAAAAACTGAAGTCTACTTGGAAAGACTTGAGTAGAGAAGTAACACAGATTTTCAATAGTACTACTATAAAGGCTAGATCTAGAAAACAGATACCAATATGAAGGAGCTGGATAGGCAAGAACCTCAGATGAAAGGTACTACCAACCAGGCCATTATAATTGAACCAAAAGAAAAAAATATTAGGCCAGCCCAATATATCAAAGACAGATTATAGTCCTATCAGGCTATCTGGATTGGAAGTCTGGAGTCAAAGCAGAGGTATACTATAAGTACTAGAAATATGCTATGAAGAAGGTACTGGGGTTTGGATAAACTCTACAAGGGCAAGCCTTATTAATATTCTATAGAGTGAGTAAGTAGTTAACAAAAAGGTACCTTAGAACCTTACAGTCAAGTAACATACTCTGAAATGTGTAACAGCTTGATAAACATACAAAGGAGAATAGCTAAATATTGAGTTAGACAGCACTTAGTTGTATAGGAACCAGGTGTTACTTGCCTAAGTGTAGTATAAGAATCAGAGTATTTAAATAGGTATCTTCCTAGTAGGTTATAGGCATGGCAGCTAGTGTAAAACCCTAGAGTAGACTACTTAAATAAGTAATCAAAAGTTACATGTATAGCTAGTTGCACATTTATCTTGTACAAGTTATATATAATGCATTAACCAAAAACACAAATAAAGGTGATAGATACTGATAACATTAGTCTTAAATAATAATAATAATAATAATAATAATAAAAAGAGTTTATAATAAGATTAATTAATGAAAAATATGATACTAAATACAGTTTTGTTATTATTATAGTTGTCAATATGTTGAATTAAAGTTTGAATAATTTGATTATAAGAGAAAAATAGCAAATTGTAATAAAAAAAGAATTTATTAAAGCATATATAAAGATTATAAAAAATTAAAGATGTTAAAAATAATATTGAAAGATTGTTTTCTACAGAATTGATCATCATATTTTCAGTTCTTACAGCTGTACAAGATACCATAGTCTGGCTTATATATTAGGTCTAATCATTATTATTCTGAGTTTTCATATAAATAAGCTTGTCTATCTGCTTACTTATTTCATTTTTCTTATTAACTACTGTAGTTGTGTTTTTTAATAAAATGGTGGCTGCTTTCATGTTGATTATAGAAAACAAAGAACTTAAAAAGAAGATTGTAAAAAGAGTGAGTTAAAGATTAAGACTGGTTGAAAATTAAAATTGAACTTTTTTGCTAAGAGTTTTTAGCTGCTAGATAAGCAGTATTATTAAAGTATTTGATAATTTGTAGATAGGTAAGTTTTTGATTTTTTACAACATCAAAATAAGTAATAATCTAAGCAAGAAATTTAGTGTCAATAATATTTTTTATTAATAGATTAATAGCCTTCTTCTTAGAAAAAGACTGTATATTGTAATTTTTAGCAACAGTTTGATAATAAAGAAAAAGATAGCAATAGAAATAATAGTTGTAATGTTTTGAATTAGTTTTAACTTTGTTTTATTTACAAACCAAATTATCAGCTTGATCAGTTAACTTATTCAAAACTTTGGTAGAAATAAATTGGTCAAGTAAAACAACATATTTTTTGTTTTTATAGAAAAATGTAGTATTAAGAGTTGAATAAATCTATATTTAATTATCTTTAAAAAGGAATAATTGACAAGATTTGTTTAGAATATTATTAAAGAGTTTGGTGCTATTATAAAACTTTTTTTCATTAAAGTATTGACATAGTTTATTGTTACAGATAAGATAGTAAAAGTTAGCAACTCAGGATACTTCTTTATATTATTTATGAAGTAAATTGGATTTTTAAAATATATAGGTTTCAGAAAGATAATTTAAAAGTTAAAGAATAAAATGTTAATAAAATTGAATTTGGAGAAAGGTTTTAACTTTTTTTTTGTTAATATTAAATAAGAATTATTGATTATAAAGAAGATAGTAGGTTTCAAACCAAGAGTTGAAATGATTAAGAGAATTTTAAGTGAAGAAATGCAAAATCTTTTAAGAAAGAGTATTCTAGAAACATTAATAAAAAGTTTAATGTTAAATCTGACATCAGATTGGATAGTAAGATATTTTTGTTGAAGGTTAGTAGTTTGAATGAACAATTCAATTTTGAATTTTTTAGGTCTGAGTTGTAGGTCTTTAGCAAATTTTAATAATTAATAAATTAGTAATTATTATATAAAAAAAAATAAAAACATGTGATATTAAGACAAAATTGAAGACAGTTATGAGCAATATATAGAGAAATAGTAACTAGAGATGCAAAAATTTTAAGATAGTTAAGTTTAATAAAAAGAATATTAATAAATTTGAAAATAAATAGATTTAAGAAGATTGTAGCACTTTTTTTAATAATATGATTACTTTTGTAGATAAGATTAATTAGAAATTCAGATTGTTGTTTAGCTATTAGTAATAATAATATTCTGATCTATTGTGAATTAGCAGAAACAAAGTTTCTGCTTATTCACATACGGTCAGGATATTATTAATTAATCCTCTCGTGATCTTGATATAGTAATCAGGAGATTATATAGATAATATAACCTTAAATACAAATTAAATAAAAGTTGCCAATTTAATTTTTTTATTAGAATAAAAATTATAAAGAAATTTTTTAAGAAAAGTAAAGAGTTGAAGAGAGAAAATAGGTTGTAGTTTTTTATTAGATTGTATTTCTTCAATAATAGAAAAGTTTATAAGCCAATTATAGGTAAGATTAGATTTTGGTTTAAGAATACTTGAATAAGATTAGGTAAGAGATTTGTTGAGAATACTATCAGATTGATTAGAGCTACTAGAGTTGTTGAAGTTTAAATTAGTATTATTAGGAATAGTAATAATAGAAGGTTGGTTAGTAGTATGCTTAGTATTAGTAACAAAATTAGTATTAGTAGCAAGATTAGTATTAGTAACAAGATTAGTATTAGTAGCAAGATTAGTATTAGTAATAAGATTAGTATTAGTAGTTGTAGAAAAAAAAGAGTCAATAAGATCAAAGATAATAGAGAAGCTTTGATAAGAAAAAACAGTATTAAGATTAGAATATTTTGAAAGGTTTATATAAGGTTCTTTTTTGTTTGAGATGAACTAGCTTTATGTTAAGATAAGACAGTTATGCAGATAAAATGATAAACTTTATTATTTTTAATAATGTATTTTTATTAGAATAATAATACTTATTTCTCTTAGTACAACTAATTGAAAAAAAGCATTTAAGACAGATATAATAATATAAATCAGATATAATAAATAAAAAGATACTGTTAGTTAAAGAAGAGAGATTAGACATAAATTGTTGAATTAGTTTGTTAAGATTCTTTTTAAAATTACTGTTAACATAAACTGTAGTTAATTCAGTAGCTTGAATATAATTGGTATTAGTAGTTAAGATAAATTTTGGTATAATATTTGACATAAAAACAAATAATTATAGAAATAGAGATAGAAACTTGAAAGAAATAAGTAATTTTGTTAAATTTAAGATTTTTAGTTAAACAAGAAGTTGGTTTAATTTTGAAAAGAATTGGATAAGCATTATTGCCATTTTCTTTTTTATAAAGGACAATTCTAAAACTATTAGAGAAGTTTTGATAGAAGTAGCAAAGTCTGCTATATTAGGCTCTTGGTTAGTTAATATAAATATTTTTAATTTTTTATAAATTAAATAAATATTGTGTTAAAAATTTAGGAAAGTTTCTAAATTATGAATTTAGTTGAATAATTAATTTTATAAAGATAGTAGATAAAAACAAGAGTTGTATAGTTGAAATGTTATAAAAGTAATACTAAGATATAACTAGAATAGTTGAAATTACAAATATAACTCAGATACTGGCACAAATAAGATTTGTAGTACAAATTACTGTATACAATTGATAAAAACCAAAAATAAAAATAACTAGATTGTGTTCAATAAGTTTTTATTAATAAATGAGTTACAAACTTTTAGTGTAAATTAATAAAGTATAGGTTAAAAAATAATAGTATAGTTATACAAAAAACATATAAGAGAAAAGAGGATGAAGTATAGACAAAAAGTAAGAAAAAAGTTTTACAAGAGAATAAAAAATGAATTTAGCTATAGTTTGGCTAATATTAGGTTCAAATTTTTTTCTTTAAAGCTTATTTTGATCAAGCAAATATGTACTACAACTTTAATTAAAAATATAAAATAAGTTATTACAATAGAAACTGTAAAAAAATTAAATTTCAGAGTGTGGTGACCTAGTGAAGTGGTCAGGTTGTCAACCTCCAAGTGGCAGATCCAGAGTTCAAATCCCAGTGTTGATAGAAAATTTGAAAATCCTCCCTGTATTACAGTTAACTATTTCTCGCAATTGGTTGGGATAAGACATCTGTAATCTATATCACACCAGCATGACTGGCAGATCACATGGCATTTGTGTAATAGTCACATGATATTGTCTTTTGGGACAAGGTCTGTGGTTACATGAAGGAATGCAAACCAGTACTAGGTGGTGCAAACCTACAATAAGTTCTTGTGGCCATGTAAATTATAAAAACCAATAGAAGAAAGATGGAAGCCCACTTGGAAGATCTGAGTAGAGAGGTAACCCAAGCTTTTGACAGTGCTACTGTAAAGACTAAACTTATGAAATAGAGCTAGAACTTGTAAAACTAGGCAAATGTGCTGGTCTTTAAGAAGGAACCAAATGAACCAACCAGGCCATCAAAATTTCTGAGTTCTAAAGAAAAAGGGTACATGTTGGCAAACATGTAAACCAAAAGTATATGATTTTGATTTACCTTTTTGGACTATCTGGAATGGCAACTTGGTGGAACTTGAATTAAATATCAAAATAGTAAAAATATGTTGTGAAGTAAATACCAGAGTTGGGGTAAACTTTACAAGGGCATAGTGGTTTAATAGTACACCTTAACTACCAGTGTTAGTCTTGGTCATAGCAATACTGAGTCAGCTGTAAGAATAAGATACAGAAGATTCTGGAAGGTTTAGTGCAAGATCAAAGGTTCTAAAAAAGAACTGCTTTAAAGATCTAGTGATCATAGCATATTTTCATTAGCATTGATTGGGATTGTTGGTAAACAGAGGTAGATAGGTAGATACAGAAACTAGTGTGATTAAATAGAGAACCTACAAGCAGGTTCCAGATATAGCAGCTAGTATAGAACCTTCAGATGGACTACTTAAATTAGACAATAACTAAAGTTGTATAAGTAGCTAATTGTATACTCTTTTCATAGTTGCCTTCTGTGGTTGTAATGCAACTATTAGCCAAATATACTATTAATAAAATTCTGGTCGCAAGTACTCACTTTAATATTTAAAAAAAAATATATATATATATATATAAAATTCTAATAATTATCAATTAAATTAAAATAAACAAAATTTAATAATTAATCTTTTTGAAGTTATTAAATAATTATATAAACCTATTTTTTTTTTTTTTTAATTTTATTTTTCTTACATTAAGCATTAAATTTAAAACTATATTTTTATACTTATCATATCTAATACACTTATGTAATTTTTAATTTTTCTGAATTTTCTGAAGATGCTATAATCTCTTTTACTAAGAACAAAAATTTAGTAAAGGTATTTCAAAAACTTGCATTATTAAATAAATCAAAGAAGTTAAAACCAAAACAAAAAAGTTAGAAGCTTATTTTTTTCTTTATTTTATAAAACAAGATAGATCCATTATTGTGATAAAAAAATTATATCTTCTATTTTCTAACTTTATCTAATATTGCAAAGAACTATTTGACTCTGCAAGTCACTTGTGTTTCTTGTTTTTAGAACAAAAATTGTTACTAATTAATAAAAAAAAATTATTATTGTTATTATTATTTTTTTTGTACAATGCATAAAATATATGATGCAGAACATCTAATTACATTATAGTACTGAAATTTGAAATCTATTGGTCATCTTATTAAGCATAATATATCAACATGATACATTTGAATTAAAATGTAATTATACAAAATTTTATATATTGTAATTAAATAAATATATTTAATATTTGAAGATTTATAAAATATATTTATAAAAAAAATTAAATTAAATTTTAATTTTATATTGTTTAAAAAAATCTCAAAGTTGGTTAATTTTTTAAAAAAAATTAAAAAATTAAAAATTTTTGATATATTTCTAAAGAAAATTTCTTAAATTACACTATGTGTATATTATACATATTTATTATTTATATATTTATAATTACAATATTATGTATTTATTTACAAACTATATATACAGTATAATATTATTATATTTATTTACATAGATGGCCCATATTCATACAACATACAAGACATAGTTCCTTTACAAAAATCGTAACCAAGACATGCTGTGGTATAAAGTCTCTCTAGTGCAATTAGAACTCTGCTTAAAGATAATATATGAGTGCATTGTTGTGATTCATGTATGACTAAAGTATGATGTAATCCTTAAAATATAAATATAAAAGTAATAACAATAATGATTTGATTTCTTTCGCTTCTAATAAATCTGTGAATCAATTTTCTAAGCCTAAAAATTATTTGCTATGGGTGTTTAAAGGTTCAATCGTAAAAAATATATCAAATAACTGAGTAAACAAGTGTCATGAACATACCATTTATGAATTCAGAAAATCTCAGTGAAAGTGTAATTAAAAAACTTTTTAAACGTATATGCAAGGAATTAAAGACCTTTTACGTTCACTAAATCATTGTATTTATACAGAATCTGGGTTTACTAAAACTGCCACTAGAACCTATAGCTCTGGTTTCACCAAGATCACATATGTTTACAGTATTTCTGGGGCTAGGCGACATGAATTCTTGTGCTAATTTTTCATTACCTCTTGTAAGACATTCTGCCAATTTTTGTTCATACCCCAAATTTAAAATACATATTGTTGGAACCTTAAATTGTTATATTATTGTAGAACCCAGTTTTACCAGGATTGTCACTGAATCTTATGTCTCCAGTTTTACCAGAACCGTCATTACCTCTTGTAAGACATCTCTACTGATTTTGTTTATACTATACCCAAAATTTAGGATATATATTGTTGGCACTTTTGTGGTAATAATAACCTGACATTAACATTACATTATATTTTTATAGGACCCAGTTTTATCAGAATTGTCGCTAGATCATATATCCTTTGTTTTACCAGGACTGTCATTAAATGTTATGTCTACATTATTTTTAACGTGGTAGACATCAATTCTCTTGTTGATTTTTTATTATCTCCAGTAAGAGTAGCTTTTTTCTAGTGCCTTTATGGTTTTTACACTAAACATTAATCTTTTTCAACTTCTTTTTTAAAAGATCACTAATTTTAGTAGTGATCATCAGCCTTCTGAGCAAGGGTCCTTAATAGAAAATAATAACATTGATAATAAAATTATAATCGACACAGATTTAGAGGAAAGTGAGAATCTGATAGATACTTCAGGATTAAATAATGATCTAACCTTTGTAGACTGGATAGAATTTAAAGTGTGGATGGATCATTATTCAAAAAAAAAGGGATTTAGTTATAGGGTTAGAACTAGTCAAAAGGATGGAGATATAATACAACATGCTACTTTAGAATGTTCAAGATCAGGTATTCACAATCCTCAAGTAACTTGTAATCCCACTAAATGGCAAAATGCAGTTTTACAATGGACAGAATGTCCCTGAAGGCTTAATGTATACTGCTCTAAAAAAAGCAATATTTTAAAGATTACTTCATTTGTGGATAATCATAATCACGTGCTTAGCACAACTATTCATGAAACGGCATCAAGATTCAGAAAATTAATGCTGGAAATGTTATCTGACATTGAAAAATATGTAATTCAAGGCTGGATGGACTCTGGATCTATTTACTTTTTACTTAAACATAACTATCCCAATAACCCTATCTTTAAAAAAGACCTTTACAATGCGGTATATCAGTTTCAAGCTACAAATAATTCAGATGACTCAGATGCATTCCAAATGCTTCAAATGTTATTAAGTTGGAAGGAATTTGACCCTTTATAGGTGGTTAAACTACACTTAGATCCTTTTTCTAGAAGATTAAATAGGTTATTATGGATGTCTCCATCACAAAGATCTTTATATAAAAATTTCTATGACATTGTAATTATTGACACTATATCTAACACAAATCACTTTCAAATGATACTCTTTGTCATGATAGTTATTGATAATTATTTCAGATCAAGAATCATAGCTATTGCTGTTATAGATGATAAAACTCTTGATACTTTTCAATAGATTTTTACTACTTTATTTGAGGAAACGGGCATCAATCCCAAAGTCATATTTACCAATTCTGATCTATCCATGATTAGTATGATTAAAGAAATACATCCTAATACAAACCACTTATTATGTATTTTCCATATTGATATGAATCTCTAAAAAAAGCTTAAATGTAAATTGAGATTCCATTTTGAAGAATTTCATCAAAAGTTCTATGTTTGTTGAAATTCATAATGCAGTGAGCTATTTGAGGCTTGATGGTCACATTTGGTCGATCAATACTCAGAAGTGGCAAAATATATGTCAGAAACACTTTATGTTAATAAGAAGTCATGAGGAATATTGTGGATATGTAATCAATTTATAGCTGATACTCAAAGCATACAGAGGATAAAGTCTATCAACAAGCAAATACATAATAAGGTTGATCAGGTGACATCTTTATGTGACTTGTTAGTTAACATTAATAATTATGTCAAAAATGAGGAGCACTTTGAAAGATTTGAAG
>CAJVQA010009899.1:0-11757 GCA_910591915.1 Cetraspora pellucida | reverse complement strand
TATGTAATTGTATAAATATATAGTTTCAAGAATCTTAATAAAGTACTAGCGTAACTGCTTAAGGTTAAAAAAAAAAATATATATATATAATTATGTTAAAATATATTAATTAGTTTAGTTAAATATACATTAAATCTGCAAGAAACTTTATAATTAATACAAAATTTAAATTTAAATAATTTAGTAATCTTTAACTTTTTTCTATTTTGTTTATTTTTAATTATTATTAAATTGTAATTTAAAGTATCTTTAATAAAATTAAAAATTTGATACAAATTGTAAACTATATTTAATATTAAAACCTATTATGTATAAATAATATTTAATAAACATAATTGCAGTTTATTATTAGTCTTTTGAATTATTATTAAATTTAATATTTATTTGTATAAACTATTAAAATAACTATAATAATTTGTATATAGCTTTATATTTATGAATATATAAAACATTTTTGTTGTATTTTGTTTTGCTAAATATAATTAATATGCAATAAAATGTATTGATATTATAAATAAACTTAAATTTTTTATTTTATTAAAATACTAATTGTTAAAACTATAAAAATTATTATTATAATTTATAAATAAATATATTAATATTAATATATTAATAAATAAATATATATTATAAATATTTTATTTATTATTTATTATTGAGCATTATTATTATTAAAATATACAAGATTTTGCATATTTAAATTTATACTTAATATAAAATTTTTTAACTTTTCAAATATATTTTTTAATTTATAGTCTTTTAATTTAATTAAATCTATATAACAAACAATTAGTATATTAAATATTATATATTATATTGTAATAATAAGATGTTTTTTCTTTAAAGAATTATATTTATTAATAATAATATTTTAGTTTTTTGATTATCTAATTTTATTAACAAGCTTTTTTCAATTATATGAGTAATTGCTATAGCAAAATTTTAAGCTATACAAAATTTGAATAAGTAATATAGTTTTTAGATTTTAAAAATTTTTGTAAATTAAATACTAAAAATTTAAATATTAGAGAGTTTAAATAAATACTATTATTGTTAATAACTAAATTGTATAAATTAAAATATATATTAACTGCAACTTTCAAAAAAACTATTTCACTTAAAATACTAAATGAACTTGCATTTAAAGCAGATCAAAAGTTTGCTAAAATTAACAATTCAGAAACTAACCCAAAATGAACTGCATTCTATCTCTACTCATATCTCAAAGCTTATCTAAATACTGCTGCTACAAATAACAGTATTGCAGACCTCAAACTTGATTAAGCTTTGGAAGAATTCATTGCACTTTCTATTAGTCCGCATATCCTAGTACATATAATTCTTTACTTTTATATTCAAAATCAATCTAAATTCTCTGTTACACAAATCCAACAAGACTATTATCAAAAATATTTCTTAGAAGCAAAAAAATTTATCTTTAAACATTATGATATTAAAATTTCTTCTATCTATGATAACACCTTATTCCTATCATCAACTATTACATATAGTTCACTTTTTCAATAATTTCTTCTATAAATAACATTAATACAGTTGTCACTTTCAAAATAATGATGTTCTTTACTAAAAGTATGCCATTTTTAAAAGAGAATGATGTATATAGGCAGATAGAAAAGCCTATTTACATAAAGAACCAAGTTAATAATGATCAGACTTAATGTATAGAGCAGATTATAGTATCTTTTATAACTGTAAAAACCAAGTATACAGTGAGCACATCTATAGAAGGAAATTCCAACTTCTCAGAAAACATTACATCACATTACTCTGAGAATTCATCTCTAGAAAATATTTTCTTATCTAACTTAAAGAAATTTTACATATCTAACATTTTTATAAACACATCTACAAACTTAAATATCACCAAAAATGATTATAAATTTTTAATTAAAGAAGACAATACTATTAACTCACCAATATTAAACACTATTCAAGAGAAAACCTACACTCTAACTTTTGATCTGCTCAAAATATATAATTCTCTAACATGTTATAACAAATTTCTCTCTTATTACAACCTTCAACTCTTGCCAGTACTACAATCAATAGGTTCTTTTCTAAAATTCATCCAAGATGAATACCCAACTTACTACACAGAACAATACATTAAAATTTCTATCAAAACAACTAATAATATACAAGAAGAAGCACATATTCATCTACTACAGAAACCCAATCTCTTATCTAATTTTTTATATACTTATTTCAAAAATCTCTCAAAATTTTAAAATATCCTACTTAGTACAAACTATTCATCATCAAGATTCAAAATACTTTCTCTTCCAAATTGCTTTAAATCTCTTTCAACTACTTAACTTATTACTTTTAAATCATCTATTTTAATCACAAATATAGACAATAATAACTCATCTCTAGAAAATCTAATTGCAAATCAATTAAAATACATTTTCTAAATGTTAATGGCCTTCTTAACAATTCCAAACAACTAAGCCTAATTGATTTTATTTCAGAAAACCAAATAGACATTTTTGGTATCTCAAAAATATACTTATCCATTAAAGAAACAAAATATTCTACATTCTCTTAAAAATTAACAAACTACAAAAGCTTTTGAACATCTAGTAATGCTTGTCAAGATGGTGTAGAAATATTAATTCATAAATCACTAGCTAAACATATTGGAAAAATCCAAATCTTCAAAAATTTTCTTTTAGAAATTGACATCTTTCTTAAAAATCTCCATATTAAACTAATTTAACTCTACTTTTCAACCCAAGAAAAAAAACAACTCTGAAAAGATATTATTTCATATCTTTCTCCTATACTAAACAAAAATAACTACAAAACAGTACTAATAGAAAACCTAAATAGAGTACCCAACCCTAAACTTGACAGACTTCCACCAAAAAACTCTAATATATATGAAAATTCTCTCTTAAAACTTTTTAAATCTCTTTAACTATATGACATCTACAGACTCTTTTATCCTTCAAACTTAGCATTTTCCTATCTATATAACAACAGCCAAAGTAGATCAAATATAGACCAATGTTTATATCATACTCTTAGATGACACTGATATCTTACCTAATCTATTTTCCTCAACTAATCATTCAATAGTCTTACTTGAACTAACTATTAATCTTCTAAAAATCAATGCACAATTTCTTCAACCAAGAATTATATACCAATAGAAAGCAACTACAAAGGAACAAATTGAAAACTACCAAAACCACACTGAATAAAACCTTCTAAAACTTCTTATTCCAATTAACAACATTACTTATAGATCAGAATTTAATGATATCTGGAACCAAATTAACAAAGCTTTAATCAAAGCAGTCCAAAAATACATTCCTTTTAAAAAAATTAAAATAAATCCAATTCACAATAAACAACAATTACCTACATTTTTACTATTATACAAACAACTTAAACAAGTCATTCTACTTAAAACAAATTTAAATAAATCTAACTTTCTACAAATCTACAACATATATACTAATAAATACTTTAATAACACTACACTATCATCTTCTTGTTCAATACTAACTAACACTAATCCTAATCTTATTAACTTCTTAAATCTTCATATTACTGAAATCAAAACTCTTAAAACTCAAATTATCAAAGAAAAATAAGAAAATACTCTTAAAGAAATCCAAAACAAATTAGAAGAAAGAAATAACAACTTTTTTCAAAATTCTAAAATCTTCTTTCACAATGTTCTAAAAAAATATAACAATAATATAAACTTAGATTACATCCTATTTAACAATACTCTTACTACTCAACTATTAGAAATTAAACAAGCTCTTTACTCTTACTTTCAAGATTACTTTAAAGAACTACTCTACACACCAATTAATAAAAACTCTAAATTTTATGAACTCTACAAACCATATTCAGAAAACAAACTACACTTTATTAACCTATTCTTAGAAATTATTCTCAAAGAATGGAATAAAGTTATATATGATCTCTCAAGCCAAAAAGCCTCTGGCTTATCTGAAACAAACTATGAATATTTAAAATATTTAAACTCTAAATTCAAAACATCATACAGCTTTTCTTATCCAAATGTCTCATATTACAACAAATACTAACAACATGAAAAACATTCAACATTTTTCTAATTCTAAAAAAGTCTTCTTAAAACTTCATACTCAACTAAGTTAGACCTATCTCACTAATTAAATCTATCAAAAAATGCCTTACTAAAATCTTCACAACTCATCTTGACCAAATTATTACTCAATACAAACTTTTAAACAATTTAAACTTTACAGCAACTAAAAACAGTTCAATACATATTTCTATCTAAATACTACTTAATACAATTGAATATACAAAACTAATAACAAAAAGGTATAGATACTTTTCAAAATATGTCCAAAGTCTTTAACAAAATTAATATCAAATATTTACTTGATGTATATAAACATATAAGAATTCCACAACCTGGTCTAAACTTTATCGAATTCCTTTACCAAGACAGAAAAGCCAGAGCAATCACAGTCTATGGCCTTACAAACCCAATTACATTACACTTAGGCATTAAATAAGGAGAAACCTATTCTTTATTACTTTGAAAAATCTATTATAACCCAATTCTCAGTTATATAAACTTTAAATATAGCTCAAAACTTCTTAAAATCTCAGCATAATCTCCTTTAGAAAAAATCTTTTCAACATCATCAACCTCCTCAACAATACCATCTCTTGCTTTCATAAATAATACAATATGGCATTGTAAATTCAAAAATAATCTACAAAATATGTTAGATGATATATTTGACCTCTATCAACTAAATAACATTCAAGTCAACTTATCTAAATCTGATCTTATTTATATTCTACTAAAAATAAAAACATTTCACAATAATTCGCTAAACCTTCTATCATTTACTTTTAACAATCAACCAATTATATCTCACAAATCTAATAAAGCAATTAAATATTTAGGATTTTTTTAGATAAAAAAGGCTTAACCAAACCTATAATTAACAAAATCTTTAACAAAACCTCCAATTTATTTATAGCATTCAATATAAAAAACTTCTTTCTATTTAAATATCATGATTATTTAATATCATTCTATCACTATTTTTAGAGTACCTACTTCAAATTTGTTTTTTTCTCAAAACAAACTTTAACAACTATCAAGTATGCTAACAAAATGCACTAAACACATGCTTTACCTATCTACAAATACAAACAATGATATTCTTACTAATTCACAATTACTTAATATTTCAACACTCAACAAACTTATGTTACAAGTTGGTAGCAGTAACATAGAAAGATGCTTCAATACTAACACACTTCTAAATTAAATTTCTATATACTAAACCAAAAGAATGGCTTTTTAAAATATGGAAACTATCTCTATCTCAAAATATAATACTTAAAAATTATAAAAAAACTTTTAATTTTACTATAATATCACAATTATTTTATCTTTATAAAAATAATATTTCTCTTAATAACTTACTACTTTACTAGTTAACAACCTATAAACAAACCAATTAACTAGACAACATTTACAACTTCATTCCATTTTTAGATAATCTAACAATATTAGGTCTTAAAAACAACAAAATTCTTTTCCTTAAACAATTACTTATAGCAGATAATCGTAACCTACTTTTCTGAAAAAATATCTACCTTAGAATCTATAAATCTCCTCAAGATCCTATTCCAAACTAGTTTAAAATATTTTCAAATAAAATATCTTCCTCCACTATTCAACATATATGACCTAATCTGCAACTTAAACCAATCAATTCATTTTTAAATACACTTAACCTAATTATATCTCAATACAATAGTCTTAAAAATATATGGACACTTTACATCTTATTCAAAAATTGGCATATTGGCAAAATAATAAACATACTTAATTCCAAAATAGTTCTTCAAAAATACCAAATTACTACAATAATACATAACACAATTTATATTTCTTCAACATTTACAAATTTTCAATTAAATTATAAACAAACTATCAACCTTAAATGCAAAACACAAAAAAGAAAACACTATTTCAAACTCAATATTAATATTTAAAAAATCCAAGCACTTTAAAATATACATGCAGAATTATATAAGCTAGTTTTGCAAACACTTTCTATACTCTCACTACCCTCTTCAGAAATTCTTCTAATTCAAAATATAATACTTAATCCAATATACCAAAATCAACTTATAGACCTGCACAAAAAAATACTACAAATTAACTCAAACAACTTTCATTTTTATGCTAATGCTTCAATAATAAACTTACAACCATATTATTTTTACTGATATCGCTTAAATACTTGAAAATGATACACAAATTAAATTTAATACATCTATATCCTATATGCCAAACTCTATAAAAGCAGCACTAGCAGCTCTTATTTTTCTATTTTTTATTTTATCTTCTAAATACCAAATTTATATTTATTTCGATAGTTTATCTACTATCCAAACTCTTATATACTCAATATCTTACAACTACAACTTACAAACCAAACAAACTAATTGGAACATTATTCACATTCTAAACTTCCTAACTAAATACAAAAACATCAATTACATTATACACAAAGTCAAATTACATTCAAATAATACACTATACAATATAGCTGATACCTTAGCTAAACATAGAGCTAGCAAAACTAAGCTTGAACTCAATCTTGACTACTTCTAGTTTTTTTCATTCTTTATTTGTAATCAAATCCCAATTATATACAAATTATATAAATTTTGTAAAAACTTATTATCAATTCAAATATTTAACAAACTTCTTTAACTTAAACTATTAAGAAACCTTTCTATTATAAATATTCAACTACTAACTAAGATTATTAATTCTCAAAACTCTAATCTAAATCTATACTTATTTAGAAACAAAATACTACTCAACAACTTACTAACAATATCTAATTTAAATACTTACTATTCTACTCTCTATCTAACCCCAAACTGCTTATTTTGTAACCAATATGAAAATATTGAATACTTACTAAAATGTTCTTTTTATTTATACAATTCAGATATTATCCTTATCAACAAAATAACAAATACCTTAAACTCTCTAAACTTATTAGAAACATCATCACATACAATAACACAAATTCTAAATAACTCTTCTTCAAACCTTAATACAAATAACTTATTACTATTACTCATTCAGGGTATGCTAATCCTAAATCATTGCAAACAACTACAACATATTCTAAAAAAATTAACTAATAATTTTTTTATTGTATTATCAAACTCAATACTTATTTGGTTCAACTCTACTATTTGGCAAACATGAGATGTTAAACAACATGAATAGGAGTTAGCACAAGGAATCACTGCCTTAACAAAAAGAAAAAACAACATTTATTTATCTATCTTAAAACTAATAAACTCTAATAATACTACTTTTACTTTCAACACTAATATAGATTTTTTCTTATTAAACTTCTCTCTCAAAATTTCACTATATATACTTGCTTTTATTAAACCAACAATTCTAAGGAGTTCTCTACTCCTTCTGTAGTTAAATATTAACAATAGTTAACTTAACTAATAACAGAAAATAAGAGAATAATATCACACTAGATGTAATTAGATATATATAGCAACAATAGTGTAGTTTGGGAATAATTCTTTAGTTATACATTATATCTAATTAGTATATTTATATATTATTATTTTCCTATTTGATATTATATTAATAAAAAAAATATATATATATATATTAAACAAAAGATGTTTTTAGGTTATAAAATAAATATACTTTATTTGTTATATAATTTTATATATTATTATTTAGTTGGTAAAAACTAATATTAAAAATTATTATTTGGCTCTTTGATGTTTTTTTTTTGAGTATTTTTGTTGCTTTAGCAACTAGGGATGCAGATGGCACTCTTTATTAAGCTATTATTATATTAAAATATTGTGAATAGTCTATGTACATTTTAGATATTTACAGATTAGTTTAGCAGTTTTAGATCTATAACCTAGTGTGTTATGTTTTAAGATACATATTTTTTTTAAAATATAAGCTTTGATTAGTATATTAAGTGAGCTTAAAGGAGTATTAGAACCTCTCTATTTTAATAAAGTATATCAATACCAAATTTCATAGATTATATTAATATATAACCAGATTATAGTGGTTAATACTTAGGTGTTGCCAATATTAGAAGCTTGAAAGACACCTTCTAAAATAGTCAGTAAAGGTTTTTCTTTATTAATGTTAAAAAACTTATATGCCTCTTTTCAGATTATTCTATTTCTAAAATGTTCTAAAGCAAAATATTCAAGAGTTTGTAGCTCTTTAGAATACTAAATACAGTCATCTGTTTCTGATAATCTAATGTGTTTGAGATAATAATCTAAAGGAAGAGCTCTGTGAAATAGATGCCAGAAAATATCTTTTTCTTATTGCATATAGACTTTAAAGAAAGCCAAGTAGATTGAGTAGACTGAAGTGCAGAATGAACTAAAATAGGAGAAGATGTAGCCTTCTTTAAGAGCTCCAAGATTTTTTTAACTAAGAGCATTTTTTCTTTTATTTCTTCAATTATAATTTATTTTTTATCTCAAGGCCAATTAGTAATAGCAAGAATTTTTTCTTTAGTTCTTGTTTAGGCTAGTAAATAAAGTTTCTATTCTGTAAACCAAACTTTTGAACAAATATTATCAGAGCTTAGAGCCTAAATTGAGAAGATATTTCTTTTTTCTTTGAGCATTGTGTATATTTTTTCTCTTTTATATGCTGTTTATATTAGCTTGAAATAAGAAGTTTTATCCAAACAGAGATTAAATAAGCATCTAATATATATTTGATAATTAATGTTTAAAGACCTGCCAGGTTTATAGATTGTTAAAAAGTAGAATATCTAAAAAGCATTTGTAAAGAGCCTTTAATCCAGAAGAAGATAATTCTGTTTATTTCTGCTACTTGCTTTTTGTTAGGAAACAACAAATAAGCTAAATACCAAATTTTGAATAGAATTAGAGAGTTTTTGATAAGAATTTTTTTCTTAAAAGAGAGATTTCTATATAAAAGTTTATCAAGTAATTCTTTTAGTTTGTTAATAGTTATAGTTCAAAGGTCTTTTTTTGGTTAACCATTTATGAGAACCTTGTAGTCTAGAATAGTAATAGTGTTCTGTTCTTCTAATTTAGTAAATTAGTTTTTACTACAAAGCTTTACTCTTCATGTAATAAAAGTAAGAAGAACTAGTTTTGTTTTTGCTTTATTGATTTTTGTTTTTGATGCAGCCTTGTATAGGTTTAATAAAAATTGTATTTTATTTCAGTTAGAAGAAGATCCAATTCCTATAGTCAAATCATTAGCATATGCTAAGGTTTTAAAATATTAGTTTTTTAATTTGATTTCTTGTATTTGTTTTTTTAGAGTTTTTATAAGTGGCTTAAAAGCTAATACATATAGCAATAGTGAAAGAGAATCACTTTGTCTAACATCTTTTTCTATTCTAAAAGATTTAGAGATATAACTTGCCTCAATAATATAGGCTTCTTGGCAGAAAAAAAGATTATAAACCAGACTAATAAATTTAGAATCAAAGTTCATACTTTCTAAAGTAAGCTTTAAAAAGTTATGATTCACTTGGTCAAAGGCTTTTTGTTGGTTCACAAAAAGTAACTAGTGTTGTTTAAATAGATCTAATTAGTTTTTCATAATGATAATAATATTTAGAGCTGCATCTGTAATCAATCTGTTTTGTATAAATCCATGTTGCTAATGTAATATAAGTTCTTTACAAATAAAATTCAAACAGTTTGCTATAATTTTTATAAATATTTTGGCATTACTATTTACTAGAGATATGGGTCTCCAGTTGTTTATATTTTCTAGATCTGTTGTTTTTTTAGATATCAAGAAAATCAAACTTTTGCATCATGAGATTGGCATGATTTCTGAGATTAAAGCTTGATTAAATACTTTGTACAGAATTAAAGTTATAGCTTCTTCTGTAAGTTTGTAAAACTCATATTTTAGATTATCAGTACCTGGTATTTTGTTGTTTGGAAGGTTTTTAATAACATTATTAATCTTTTCTTAGATAGTTTTTTGCATAAGTACTGAATTATAAGTTGATGAAGCTTGTAGCAAATTTTTTGTAATCTTTTTAGCTGAGTTAATGTTTATATCTTTTTTTGTATATATCTTGGCATAAATGTTTCTAATATATTAAAGAGTATTTTTATACAAATGTGATAAAGCTTTAAAATCTTTAATAGTTTTCAAAGATGAGTAAGCTTTTCTAATTTTATATCTAGCAAAAAAGTATTTTGTTAATTTTTCTCTCTGCTTGATCCATTGTGCCTTTAAATGTATTTGCTATTTTTCTGTAAAGTGTAATAGTTTGTCTTGGAAATTTAGACTTAGTTTGTCAACTTAATTATATAAAAAAGAGTTTTCTAAGTTATAAGCTAGTCTTTCCTTTAGTTGAATTATATTTTTGTTTAGTTTTATAATCTTGTTTTCTACAGCTTTTGGCTTTCTGAATGCTCTTATGATAGATTGTATGCAAACTTTACAGAAGTTCCAATTATCTGTTTCTTTTAGCTCAGTAATTTCTTCTAGAACTTTTTTTTTAGTTTTTTATTCATAAAGCAGTTTTTGTTAAATCTCCAAAGAGCTGACTCTTTTTTTTCAGTTTTAAAACAAAGAGTACATTCTATCAGAAAGTAATCTGAGTTGCCAAACTTTGTATCAATTTGTAAAATAAGATGAGCATTATTTTCATCAATAAAGATATAATCTAAATAAGTGGCTATTATTCGATTGCCTTATGTTTTTTGAAAAAATATATGAAAGTATCTTGTTTTTGCAAAATCTGAGAAATTTGTAAAGTTTTTAGTAAGGTTTGAAAGTTGCACTCTTGTTGGGTCTTACTGAGATGCTGCCTCACTAGTTTTATCTTTTTCTGGATATAGATTGGTGTTGAAGTTACCTCCAATTATGTTGATAGCATTTTTATTGATTTGTAGTATTTATTTTTTGAAGAAAAGTTTTCTATTATTAGAATTTGAAGGGGCATATATATTGAAAACTTGGAATGTAAGATTTTTAATTTTGAAATTAATAGTAATAATTCTATTATCTATTTCATTTTTATGTCTTTAAATATTATATCTTTGTTGTCTATAAGTATAGCTGTCTTGTTTGTCCAGATTGAATCAAAAATCCACTGGTTTTTTAGAAAGCTCTGCATGTTTTTGTTATTTAAGTTTGTTTCTTGTAATATAATAAGGTCTAGTTTGTAAAAGTTAAAGTATTTCATTGTTTCTGTTGATTGTTCAGCCCTTTTACATTAAGGCTTGCAATTTTAAATTTGAATTGTCTAGTCATATTAGAAATAGAGTAGTACAGATATTAGATCTGTAAGTTTTGTACTTTTTTATAAGATTTCTTGTATGAAGCTGGCCTAGTTGTTTTGATTTTTTGATTTGTAAGATTTTTTTTGTTTTTTTTATCTTTTCTTTTTTTTTGTGAAATTAAAGTAAATCTGTCATTAGGTTTCTTGGGTTGAATTTGTTGAGTATTATTATTTGTAATTAGTACCACTAGTGTGCTTAGAGAAATAGGTTGCTCTATTTTCAAAACAGAGCCTGTTGTTAGGTTTTTATAGTAGAAACTTTATTACTAACATCATTACTGTCTTTATTTTTTTTTTTTTGATATTAAGATGACCTCTTTGGTCTTTTGACTTTTATTAATCACTTGTCAGTATTGTGGTTCAATGAACCACTACAGGA